>JAMXBC010000002.1:16637252-16664201 GCA_024138005.1 Lumnitzera racemosa
GAATCTTGGTATAATCGAGTTTTTGGATATTTAAGATGTTATTCTTTATCACCGACTTGTAGACCTAGTTATACTCAAGTTTCTGGAATTTATGATGTTGTGGTTGGAATCTTGTTATATGTATGTTAGTTTCTAGGTATTTGAGATGCTCAACCATGGAGTTTTTGGTATCATTTTTTTTTTTTACAATCATTGATGATAATGAGATTATGGAATCATCATGGTCCTCATCCATTTCTTCAAATAGCCTATGGTGTATAAACCAAATTGATATAACAAAAGTTGTTTTATGTTTTATTGTATTGTAAATAGTATAAGAGTATTATAATTATTTTAGTTTCTATTCATATCTTTTTCCCTATTACATTTTATGAACTGAACAATATAATAGTGAATTCATTATATATTAAGTAAACATTGTATTATCAATTCACCATTTATTATACCTCAATTTCATTCCCATTAATTAATAATTTTAATTTCCTTCCTTTTTTATTTCCAATTATTCCATTTAGTGAAATAAACAATCTCGAAATTTTTGGAAACCAAAACCTCTCTTCTCATTTGGCTTAGTAAAATTCCAAACCCTTTCTTTGCTTTGACCTCGTTTACTTCTTTCTTTTTATTTATTTATTTTTTCAATAATGAAGAATAGAAGCCAGGACTTCTCTCAAAAAAATTATCTTGTGTAGACGTAAACCTTTTTCCACTCTTACCCACTGCTTTTCGTCAAGACTCGGGCTAGAAAAAGAAATGGATGAATCCCAAATCCTAAATGCCATGCACAAACGAAAACCGAAACCCAAAGGCACCATTTCAAAATTTTCAAATTCTGATTCTACCTTCCGATTTTGACTTCTTGTGCCGCTTTATTGGGAACCAATCAACTTGTAAAGAAAAATATGGGCTCCTAGCCGAATTTGCATGTTTATGATATTTTGTTGAAGCTTCTGTGTAGGAAGGAGCGGTCTAAGAAGGCTAAAAGGGTCGTTTCATTTTCCTTTAGGGAGTAGGTTTGGAGCCTGACATGTGTGGCAAGAGATATTGGTCGTCTGGTTTGCCGAAGAGCGCGACGGACGAAAATTTGCTGTCACCGTATGCCTGTCTCCAAGCTGTCGCAGCCAATAAGAATGCTATACGTGTCACATAGGTATTGCATTTACTTTGCCCCTTTTTGTTGGATTTATCCATGCTCTGTTTCCGTTGCCGTTATCCGATACAGGGCTTCTTACATCCCACTTCTCGAGTATATTTTTTTATTTATTTATGGTGAACGACAACTTCTTTTTTTTTAATCTATTATTTACGATGATTCGCACTGCACAATTCATATAAGAAAGTCAAAATGGCTAGTTTTTCTTTTCTTTTCTCTTTTTGATTACTTTTATCTTTCAAACTATCTTGTCTTCTAGTATTCAATTTTTGTGACCTGATGCATGCATTTATGTGCAATGTGTATGAATGCGTGCTAACCACAATTACTTACTATATCAATACGTGTCACATCTGACTCCACATCTGACTCCTCATATAAAAACAAATGAGTTACGTGATAAAAGCTTATGGTATAAACTACTAAATTTCAAATACAAAAGTCAAATTTCAAAATTTAATATACAAAAAGTTATGTCGATATTATACTCTATATTCCATATATTGCACATTAAACAAAATTAATACTCATTTTACAAAATGATATTAAAGACACATATGATTCTAATCAAAATCTCATATGGGCCATCTCAAGGATCTAGTCGGTATTGATTAAACAAAAATTAAACTTTGAATGAGTGGTGAGGCTTGTAAAAGAGAACATAGTGAAAGTACATTAGGGGATTATCCGGTATGACTACTCCGATACTTAAGTCATTATGGGTATTTGGAAAGTACGAGAGCCTAAAAGCAATTAGTAGGTATAAGTATGCAACGTATTAAGTAGTTTATCATTGGATGGTAGTCTTATATTTATAAAAAAATGGTGTCAATAGTTGAAAAATAGTTAGTAGGTAGAACCGCTTTTGTAAGTATTGGAGAGTAAGTTTATGGAATTCAATGTAGTCCGAATATGTAAGAAGTGGTTGTTGACTTAATTTATTGGCCTTATTTAGAGTTTTTTAACCGTTAAAGACTTATCATAGTTAGTAGGCTAAACTTTAGGTTTAAGCCAAGGGTGGCCAGAGGTGAGGAATGATCTTAAAAAAAATCAACATAGAATTAAGGTGCACATGTCTAAAAAGTCCTACTAATAGCTTTTCTATATACATTTTTTAGCGTAAACATCATGAGTGTGTTCTTGCTAGTTATTATTTAAGCAATTCATTTGCTTTTCCCTGTACCATTTTTTAAATTATTTTTATTAAGGATTGTAGATTTCTCTTAAATTATATTAATATATTATTTAATTATTTAATGCTCTAACATATGAAGAGAAAGACGTTGAGAGTCTACTACATATCAATTATATATTTTAGAATAATTGTTATTGTATACAACCATATTTCCCTTATATTATTGTTTACCCATATAATTTATGTAAAGTGGTTAGATGCCTAATTGGACCAAGAATCTCGCTATGAATGTAAAACTAATCCATTGTGAAGAGAGAACAATTGGGCGTAAAAATAACAAAAGTTTGACTTATTTCATTAACTATCTAACTAACTAATTCTGTACAAGTTATATTCATCTAATAACTAGAATTAGTAAGCACCTATCCTATATAAATAATTATCTAATTAGTAAGTGACATGTGTAGAAGATGACAACTATACAAAATGAAAATATTATCAATTAGAACTATGCATGCCATACGTATAATTCACACCAACCCCACCACCTTCCCCTGCCACTTTCAAGTGGGAGCTCCTTAAAGCCTCAACTTGGACTTGTAGAAAGAAAGCTGAGCAACAAAAGTTAACTTCATAAAAAAATCAACTAATTGATGAACTAAGGAAACATGAATAGGAGAAAAGAAACCAGTAACAACATGATGCTAAAGGAAATGCACATCTACATTAATATCTTTAGTGCGAATATGTAAATAGGGATTTTATGCAATGAGACTAATAGACTTGTAATCACAAAAAAGATTGATTAGCCGAAGAAGAGAAACATGCAAATCGTGCAATATGTAAGAAGATCAAAGAAGATCTTTAACAGCAAAGGTCATGCTTTGGTACTCTGCTTCCATAGACGAAGTACTAATTGTCGATTACTTCTTTGATTTCCACAAAACAAGAGCATTCCTAAGCATAATACACTAACAAGTAATTGAGTGATGATCAAATGCAATAGAAGCGTAGTCAGAATCTGTAAAACAATGTAAAGTAAAAGGATTATGCTACAAATAAAACAAACCAAGGCTCGATGATCCTTTTAAGTACTTCAAAAGATGAAGTATAGCTTGTAGATGAGGCATGTAAGGATTGCTAAGACACTGACTCAATTTATGTATAGCAAAAAAAATGTCAGGGTGAGTAAGTATCAAATACAACAACCTTCCCATTATTCGTCAATATACAGGAGGACCAACAAGCAAATCACCATGATCCTTATGAAGTTCTATACTATAAGGCAAAAGCAAAGCTATTGGTTTACAACCAATAAGACTTACATCAGATAACAAGTCAAAAATAAATTTCCGTTAAACAAGAAGAACACCAACATTAGACTTGTAGATTTCAATACCCAATAAGAACCTTACAAGGCATAAGTCCTTGATAGTAAATGCATTTTCAAGAGAACTCTTCAAAGAAGTAATGGAAGTAGTACAAGTTCTAGTAATTAACATGTCATCTACATAAATAAGAACAACCAAAAACTTACCAGACAAAGGCAAAGTAAATAGAGAATGGTCACTAGTTGATTAAATAAAGCCTTGGTTGAGGAGAAATTGAGAAATTTCAATGTTCCATTTTCTAAAAGCTTAGTTGAAACCATGTAATGATCTTTTAAGCCTACAAACTTGATTTGGAGCTACTTTAGTAAATCCTTAAAGATTTATCATGTAGATTTCTTCATCTAAATATTCATGAAAAAGCGCATTATTGATGTTGATGGGAATCAAGTTACGGGACCCCTGACCCGTAACCGAGCTCGAAGACTAAAGGGACTGACATAATGAATCCTTATGTTCTAACCAACCTTTATTAAGGTTGAGTATTTCCTTATCGAGTCACCTCTAATGCTGTGCCATATGATCGCCCACTATTTTATGGTATGCCAAGTTGACGATTACTCTTTATTGCCTAATCGACTAATTACTCAACATCATTTTTGCTGAGAAACCGAGAGAGGGAGGATCCAGACTGATTAATCATTCTCTGCTCAGACTAGCTCATCTGTTCATACTTTTTGTCTACATCTCCTAATAACCTCACCAATATAGTATTGCTACGTGTACAATATTGTATGTAGAATTTGTAGTACCAATGATTGTTTTCCCTATATATTTATTTTTACCATTTTGTATCGTGTACATTGCTTCTTTAGAAAACGTCCTTATCATCTTTTCCTTTTTTTGGGCAAGTTGCCTTACCTTGTAGGTATAAATACCCTCATACTTATAGTTATAATAGATCAGATTACCTTTAATACACTTTAAGTACTTTCTTCCCTATGTAAACACTGTTGTTTACTTTCGGTATCATTCTTATCATTTGTCTTAAGCAAGGTTAGGTGGTGAGTAATCTCATTGGGCCAATTTGTACGTCATATCAAATTGTGCCGTGAGTTCTCAGAAGTTCCATTGGTATGTCATATCCTTTGAAGCTATTCATAGGTTTTGCTTATTGTTTTCATTCTTCATTTCCTTACCCTTTCATACCTTTCTCTATTACCTCTTTTTCAAGCTTTCTATAAGCTTGGACTCATTTAGCGATTGGCCTTATCTATTCTTGGTTATGGTTCGCATCATCTTAGTATTAGAGCTGAGGTTTTGTGTAAGCTACAGTTAGTTCTTCTTGAATTTTATTATACTCTGTTTTTTATGTGAGAAACAGAGCAAGTTGCTATGTTTATTTGACTACTATGTTGTTAGTTGTTCACTTTTTGAAGTGTGTTTGAATTTGAATCTATGAGGAAAAATGATAGACTAAAGTATTAATGTTAATGCCGATGATGATAGTGGAGTTATTCACCATGGATGACAATCTTAAGGAACTTCTAGAAGCACTAACGAGAGACTTAATAAAGTAGCTAACCTCTTGGTAAATTTAACATGAACTGTTCATGGCCTATTTTAGCAACCTACTAAGGCCGCACAAAATACTCCATAAGCTACTCAACCTATTAGAGGCCAGAACCCAACTCAATTAGTTTAGGGTGGAGGAGTTGGTGGATTAGTAAGGTGAAGGATAGACCTGAGAGAGCTTAATGAGGAGGAAGAAGAGTATTTTGAAGAGGAGCGCATACGAGTCCCTAGAGCATTTGACCATATGAAGCTTCAGATTCTAAGTTTCAATAGTTCTAGGAATGCTAATGAGTATTTAGATTGGGAAGAGAAGGTAGAGCATGTATTTGATTATTATCAATATGAGGATTATGAGACAATGAGGATTGCTACTATTGATTTTTTTAGATATGCTGCCATGTAGTGGAAGAATTTTCAGGCCATGAGAAAAAGAGAGAGGTATCGAGAGATTAACACTTGGCTTGAGATAATGAGAGTGCTTAGAAATAGATTCTTGCTGAAAACATATCTCTAGAATATATTCACGCGGCTTCAGGAGTGAGATAAAGAAGTCGAATAGTTGATGAATATGTTCAAGAATTCCAAATGCTTATGATAAGATGCGATGTAGAGGAGCTACCATCCCAAACAATCTCAAGGTTTATTACTGGATTAAGAAGAGACATCCGATACATTATGGATCTCCAATGATGTGAGATAATGGATGAAGCTGTTAAGATTGCCTAATGAGTAGAGAGGTAAAGAAGGAGCCGAGTAATGATCAGAATGCCGATTAACTGACCTTAATAGGCCAATCACCAGACGCTGTCGAGTAGAAGGGCTAATGTTAGAGCCGAGCATAAAAGCTAACCAAAAGATGTAACACTGACTTGAACGTATGAGAAGGGGCAAGGGTCTGGTAGGAAGACTAGCCAGATCAAATGCTTCAAGTGTCAAGGGTTCGGACATATGGCTGCTTAGTGCCCGAATCGAAGGACAATAGTCATTAAGGGAGACATCCCAAAGTTAGACATAGAGAGTACAGATGAGAAACTCAAAGAGGAGGTTCCTGCTAAGAATGTGAATACTGAGAAAGAGGAATAGCTACTCATTGTCATCTGATGTGCTATAAACGTGGAACCCTCATGCAAGGAGGAGCAAAGAGAGCACTTATTTCATATCACCTACAATGTGAATGATTAGATGTATACCCTCATTGTAGATAGTAGGAGCTGCATTAATGTGATGTCAGCTGACTTCGTTTCAAAATTAAGGTTGTCAACTATTGCATATTCAAAGCCGTACAAGCTGCACTAGTTAAGTGAGAAGGGAGCATTATACGTTACTTGCAAATACTATTGCCAATCACTATCGGTAATTACTTCAACCAGGTTCATTATGATGTACTACCTATGTGCGCGTCCCATGCATTGTTAGGAGGACCGTAATTGTTTAATAGGAGAGTCATCCACGATAATTATAGGAATACCTACATGTTCGAGAAGGACGATCGGGATATTACACTAAATCCGATGCTGCCGAGAAAAGTTCACAAGTTACAGACGAAACTTGTAGGGGATTGCAATTATCGACTAAATCGCGTAATATTTTTAACGAAATTGTTAAAATAACTTATAAAAGTTATAATTGTAACAGGTATCAATTAAATTGATAAATTTTCAAAAAATTCCAAAATTAATTTATGATGATTATTTTTATGATTTTTAGGTTTAGAAAAATTACATATATTTATTTTTAATTTGTATTTTCTTCCTTTTTCTTTCTTTTCTTTTCTCTTTTCTTTCTTTTTCTCCTCATTCTCGTATTGCCACGTCTTGGAAACCAAAAAGAAAATGGAAAATTTAGTTAGAAATAGTAGCCCATGTGAGAGAAAAAAAATTCCAGGTATTGCAATAAAATCAAGTGCAATAGATTAGGTTGTCTTATCCTCATTAATAAGTGATTTGGTAAGATTGTTACTTGATTTTTTTTTAATTCATTTGCTTTATAATCCTACTGTTCATGTCTGGAAAAGAGGAGAACAAAACCAAAAGAAGAAAGAAAATCTAGAAGTAACATGTGAAAAGAAAGAAAGAAAGAAAGGAACAAGCACCAAACTGAAAACACAAAAAGAAAACCAAGAAGAAAAAGAAGAAAAAGAAGAAGAAGAAGGGAAAAAGAAGAAGGAAAATTAAGATTAATACAAATATAATAAGGTAAGTATATTTATTTTGGTTATACATATGTATATTATATGGTATGTACATGTATATACTAAGTATTTTTGTTATATTTTACTAAATAATTCATTACATATACATGAGTAGATAACTTAAGACATATGTATATATATGTATAAATCTATGTATGTAGACATGTGTGTATATATATATATATATATATATATATACAAACATACATACATATACTATTAGGTAAAATATACAGTATATGAGTATATATATGTGTATAAATAAGAATACATGAATATATATATATGTGTACATAAGAATATGTCAAGTATTCATTATTTTTACAAAATACATATAGATATATACATATATGTGTACACGTGAAAATAATTATTTATGTATATATGTATACAATCTTTATTTTCATATGTATATATATATAAGGATAAGTATTCGTATATTATATACATGTATTTTGTATTTATATATTCATATATACATGTAAGCTATATTTTATATACATATATGAATGCATAGACATATGGCGTAAATATATGTATAACATATAGTATATGTATAGCATATAGTATATAAAGTATTCCATATATTAAGTAGTATATACGATACAATAGTATTTGCTAAATAAAATAAATTCATAAATATGTAAGAAATAGGTATATATATATATATTACCGTAAATTAGGAATTACTAATTAAGTAAATTATAAAAATTAATCAAATATAGTAATAAGTATATATATATATGTGTATGTATCGTAAAATACAAATAAATAATAAGAAAATAATAAATAATAAAAATAACAGTAATAATAATAATAATAATAATTGTAATAAGTCTAAAATCTCAAAATAGGTGAAAATGAGTAACTAAGGTAAAATATGCTTAAAATAATAAAATTATCAATTATATGATTTAAATAATTGTTAAATCATATATATATTAAGAAAAAGCTAAAATTAATATTTTATAACTTTTTAAGTTAAAATAATAAATTTTGTGATTTTTTATATCGCAGTTCAAACTATGAGTCACAATGTCCAAAACGAACCTCACTATGAGAAAATACGCTCGAAAATAATCAAAATGGATTATAAGTTCATAACGATCCGAGCTAAAACGAAAAAGTTATACGCGATTTGATAAAAAGCTCAAATTGACAATTTCGCGTTTCAATAAAAAACTCGAATCGACAATTTCGCGTAACTAGGTGAAGTAAAACTTACAAATTACGATACTAGTTTAACTTTAAATTTCTAAACTTACAAATTTTTATTATTCTTAGGTAATCTTGACCTTAACCCTAAGCTGCCACTAAATGATTACAACTCCTGAGTCGATCATGGCTGAGTGAGTTTTCCTAATGATTCCATATTTGTTTATGTTTATAATTAGTGAATATAAATTATGATTAATCATTGAATGTTGTAAAGCGTTGGGTTATGCTTGTGTATGATAATTGGTTGTTAACGATGAATTTACTTTAAATTACAATAATGCATTGGTTGTTGCATAGTAGATTTATTAAGAATTGATTGTTTGTGACTTTGATTGATCAATGAATAATAAAACCTAATTTTACTTGACTAGAAAAAGTTAATTTGAAATACACATAATCATACACCGCATAACTAATTCTAGTAGTCATATTACAAGGAGGTAGCGAGAGGCTATACACAAGTTAATTATTTGATTGTTATAGATTTTATACAGTGCACACGTGCGATATGACCTTACCCTAGCCCGCAGGATTATTTGAGTTTGGAGGCGCCAACTGCCTAGCTAAGGGTTGAGTCTAGAGGCCTTCGTTTAGAGGTGAGTAAGGGCTGCATGAACTTTCTCACAATCATACGTAGAACTCATTTTTTATAAAATTGATAATGGATATACCATTACATTTTAAATACGAAATCCGAAGTTTCATTATGAGATATGTTCCAGTATGATACTTGGATCTGACTGTGCCGATGTATCTCTAACCCTAACTTTAGAGGGCATTAAATCTAAGTTGTATATAGTACTTAGTCACCTAAATGTATTTGTTTGGCATACTAGTTGACATATATTCATTTGATTGAACTTAATTATTGTATAACTTGATTGCTATATGGTTGAAAGGATTATCACACTAAGCTAGTTAGCTTACACCCTTATAGTCTTCTTTTGTAGGCTGAGTTATTTGTATAGTTAGGTCATCGCATGCCCGAGGTTAGTTGTTCATTAGGGGGTCAATGTGGGAGCAAAATGTGTTCGGAGTGTTTACATGACTGTTTATCTAGATTATAGATCTGAATATGTGATAAACTGATATTAGTTTGAGTTAAAAGTTCTAAAAACTTTATATTTGTAAATTCTTATATAAATAGATTATGTATTATGTTTCTATATTTTATTATTGTTATTATGAAATGATATTACTTATGATTGCGTAACTCTTAGTTATTAGTTATAGCTGTAGGTGTAGCTATAGCTGTAGCTATAGCCTTGTGTATTAATAAAGGGTTGTCAATTGTAAGGGAATTCAATCTATAATCCTTTATACGGTATACGACGATCAATACGACTAGCCTCCTTAGTTCATGACACATGTGCTAAGACATCTCATCGAGAAGTGTATCGTAGTGTACTTCGACAACATCTTAATCTATAGTACTGACATGCCAAGTCAATGTAAACACATCAGAGAAGTCTTTGATATTTTTCGTACCAAGAGACTATTCGACAATTTGAAGAAATGTTGCTTCTACTAGGAGGAAGTAGTATTCTTAGGGTATGTAGTCAGTAGAGAAGGCTTATAAGTCAATGATGAGAAATCAAGGTAATTATTGAGTGGTTGACTCCTACTACTTGTGCCAACATAAGAAGTTTCCACGGATTGGCTTTATTTTACAGATGGTTTATTAGGAATTTTAGCACCATCACTATGCCACTTACCCAGCTAATAAGGAAGAACACCAACTTCTGGTAGGGAGACAGGAAGGAGAGAAGTTTGTTAATATAAAGGAAAGATTGACCTCCGCCTCGGTATTAGTACTACCTAACTTCGATAAAGTTTTTGAATTGGAATACGATGCATCAAGCATTAGAATAGGCGCTATCTTAATGCAAGAACGTCGACCAATTGCCTTCCATAGTGAGAAGCTCTAAAGACCATAGTTAAACTACTCAGTGTATGATAAGGAACTCTTGGCATTGATCCGAGCAGTGTAAGTGTGACAATACTATTTATTGTTGAGAGAATTTGTCTTATGTACTAATCATGAATCATTGAGATACCTTCGAAGTCAAACTAAGTTGTCGAAGCAGCAGGTGAAATGGGTTGAATTCCTTAAAGGATTTAATTTTGTGATCAAGTACAAGTAAGGAAAAAGCAACATAATTGCAGATGCTCTTTCGAGGAGGCATATGCTATTATTAGAACTGCAGACCAAGCTATTTAGTTTTGTGAGTATCAAAGTGCAGTACTTTGAAGATCCATACTTTGGACCAATAATTTTCCGATGTGTGGATGGGAAGACAGTGGATGAGTATTACGTAAAGGATGACTATCTATTCTAAGGGGGGAAACTGTGTGTGCCAACTTGTTCCCTATAGGAATTATGGGACTCTTTGGATACTTTAGAAAGAGAAGGACCTATGAACTATTGAATGGTCGATTCTTTTAGCAGAGAATGTGAAGAGATGTACACTGAGTTGTCAAATGTTGTACCATGTGCAAAAAGGTTAAGTGTCAAGTTGAATAAGGGAAAGCAATGCCCCTACTTATTTCGACTAGGTCGTAGACTAAACTGAGTATGGATTTTGTTCTCAAACTGCTGAAAATTGCCTAAGGCTAAGATTTTGTAATGGTCATCATAGATCGGTTCAGTAAGATGCCACACTTCATGAGCTGTACCAAAACTAATGACACTTTGGCTATTGCTTCTCTTTTCTTACAGGAGATTGTGTGAATACACGGCGTGCCAAGATGTGTTGTCTCCGATAGAGACCCAAAGTTCTTAAGTCATTTCTAGAGAACCCTATGGTATCGGTTGGAAACCAAATTACTCTTCAGTAACTCTTATCACTCTTAAACTGACGGTCAAATAGAGGTGGTTAATCATACTTTGGGTTCACTGCTTTGAGCTATAGTAGGCAAGAACTAGGTTAATCAAGACGTCTGCTTGGTAATGGTCAAGTTTGCTTATAACCAAACCGTACATGGCACCACTAAGCAACCCCCTTCTAAGTAGTCTATGGATTCAATCTTGAGTTGCCCTTTAACTATGTCGCTATACCTACACCCGCGTAAGAAGACCCCGACGCCTTAGCTAAAGTGCAATCTTTTCAACACATCTACGATAAGGTCACTCGACATATCAACCAAGTTGCCAGAAGAATGCGAGAAAAGACCAAGGGTTTGTTGGCTAAACAACTTTAGTTGGGAGACTTAGTATGGCTATACCTTTACAATAAATGGTTCCCAAATAAAAGGAAGAACAAATTATCTACAAGAGTGGAAGGACCTTCTAGAATCCTCTAGAAAATCAGTGACAATGCCTATAAGTTGGAATTGCTTGAGGACTATGGGGTTTCTGACTCCTTCACCATCATCGACTTTAGCCCATATCTCCTTGATAGAGAATTAAGTGAACACTATTTGGATTTGATCCCAAATCCAAAACAACTCGAAGGGAATGATGGAAATCAAGCTATGGGACTCCTGACCCACAGCCGAGCCTGAAAACTAGAGGGGCTAGCATGACGAATCCTTATATTCCAACCAACCCTTGCTAAAACCAAGTACTTCCTTATCGAGTCACCTCTAATGCCATATCGTATGACTACCCATTATTTTGTGGTATGCCGAGTTGATAATTACTCTCTATTGTCGAGTCGACTAATTATATGGTATCATCTTTACCGAGATACCGAAAGAGAGAGAATTCAGATTGATTAAGCCATCCTTGCTTAGACTAGCCCATTTGTCCGTACTTTTTGTCTACATCTCCTAACAATCTCGCCAATGCATCATTGCTACGTATATAGTATCGTATGTAGAATCTATAGTACCAATAATTATTTTTCTTGTATATTCATTTTTACCTTTTTATATCATATACATTACTTCTTTAGGAAATGTCCTTATTATCTTTTCCTTTTTTTTTGGGCAAGTTACCCTACCTTGCAGGTATAAATAGCTTTGTACTTATAGTTTTAACAGATTTGATTACCTTCAATACACTTTAAGTACTTTCTTCTCTCCATAAATATTGTTATTTACTCTCGACATCACTCTTATCCTTTCCTTTAAGTAAGGTTAAGTGGCAAGTAACCTCATTGGACCAATTCATACGTCATATCAAATTGTGTCGTGAGTCCTCGAAAGTTCCATTAGTGCGTTATATCCTCTAAAGCTGTTCATGGGTTTTGCTTACTATTTTCATTCTTCATTTCTTTACCCTTTCATACCTTTCCTTATTATCTCTTTTTGAGCTTTCTACAAGTTTAGACCCATTCAATGATCGGCCTTGTTTGTTCATAGTCACGGTTCGCATTTGATGTCCACTTAATGTAGTGGCCAATCATAAGTAATAGCTAGTGTAATGAGTATGCGAACAATAGCCAATTTTGCTATAGGAGAAAAAGTATTACGATAATCAATTCCCTCAACCTATATAAAACCCTTAGCCACCAACCTAATCTTATATCTCTCAACACTACCATCCATTTTATACTTGATTTTATAAACCCATTTAAAGCTAATTAGCTTTTTGTGTGGTGGTAAATTGATGAGTTCCTAACTATCATTTAACTTTAAAACTTCAATTTCATTAGACATAGCTTCAAACCATTCTTTAGATTTAGAAGCTTAAGAATAAGAAAATGGTTCTTTTATTAACAATACTTGTGCCAAGGAAGCTACATAATGAGGAGTAGAATAACCAAAAGTATTAGAGTCAAGCAAAGGATACAGGTTTTTGATGAAGAAAGTAAGGCAGCAAGTGGTTATAAGGAAGAATCAAAGGTATTAAGAGTGAACAAAGTCCTTAAGCCACAATAAAGGCTTATGTTCCCTAATAGACCTCTTTGGAAGAGGAAGTTCTACATTACTATCTTGAACATAAGAAATGTCAGAGGAAATGGAAATATGAGTATTAATGGATGAAGGACATAGTTCAGTATTGGATATAGAAGTGCTAGAAGAAAGACTGTCTTTATCAGAAGATAGGACAATGGAACTGATATCATCAGAGGCAAATGAAGGAAAAGAAATAGGTGTCGGAGGAACAAAAAGTAAGGAATCAAAAGAAGTCATATCAAAACATTTGAAAGGAAAAATATTCTCATAAAAAATAACATCCCTACGAACTAAAACTTACCCTAATGTCACATCATATACCTTGTATCGCTTTTGGCCATGAGGATATCCCAAGAAAATACACTTCACCCCTTATGGGTCAAACTAATCCTTCCTAAAAGAAGGATGAGATATGTAATACAAACATCCTATGGTTCTTAAGTGGTCAAAGGAAGGATTAGTATGAAATAAGATTTCATAGGGTGATTTCTAGTCAAGTTTGGACAAGGACATAAGGTTGATTAAGTATGTAGTAGTAAGAAGACATTCTTCCTAAAAGGTTTTTGGTAAATTTGCATGAAATCTTAAGGCTTTGGCTGTTTCAAGGAGATGCCTATGTTTTTACTCAACTCTACTATTTTGTTGTGGTGTGTAAGTTATATACTTTTGATGGATAATCCCATGATCATGAAACATGGTTTGACATGCATGAGATAGTAACTCAACTCTATTATTTGAGATAGAAAAACGATTAGCAATCATTTTGAAGAACTGATCAAGGTAAGCAACAGTTTAAGATTTACTGTTTCTAAGATAAGTTAAAGTGGAACAAGAGCAATCATCAAGGATAGTAAGGAAATATTTTGCACCAGACAAAGAAGGAACTAAATAGTGCCCCCAAAAATCAATGTGTATCAAATGAAATACATGGATTAATTTATTAACACTTTGTTTGAAAGGTAATTTACGCATCTTAGCATGAAAATAGACATTACAAGTCAAGTTTTTAAGATCCAACTATTGAAATTGATCAAGATGTTGTATTTTCGACAATGACAAATAGAGTTTATCAACAATCGTAATAATACACTTAGTAAGTCAATATCCATATCGAGATCACCTGACATTTAGAGAATATGAAAAGTAATGAGTATCTAAATGAAATAGCTAAGCTATTCGCATACATAGTAATAACTACCTAAACTAGCTATTAATTCAAACGAAATCCTTAGTTAGAGCATCTTTTATATCTTTATCAAATTTTGTAAATTAATCATCTTTTTTTTCTTTTTTCTTTTCAAACTCACAGTTTACTTATATATTCTATCTTACTTTGTTTATTAATGTTGTATTATGATATATTATACATATACTAATTAAGTATACTCGTATACTTGTATATATATACTATACCCTTAACATACGTATTTTATACATATACATATACTTATATCATTGTTTTCCTCAACTTATTTATATATTTATACTTATAAAATTAAATAATATAACCTTAAATATACTATATGTACTATTCATATATATATATATATACCTATATGATGCCTATACATATATTATATTAATATACTTTTATTTTACATTTTATACATATATACATATACACCAAATTTACATATATATAATGAAAAAAACTAGTATACATACTATTATATATGCATATATATACATGTACCTAAATCCTTTTATACCAAATATTTGTAGAATCAATATAATATGTTTGTATACATGAATACACCTATGTATTAATACAGTTATGAATACATGTACATGATATAATACTAGATTTTCATTAATTCCAATACAAGTACATAAACTCCTCTTGCTAGATTTATAAAATACATATAAATTCACTACATACTCTTAGGATACATAAATGTTACAACATACATGTATATATAAAAGAATACCAAAGAATACATATAGATGATTTTTACAAAAAAACTATAATATACATACTAAATACTTTTTTTTTCCTTTGAAATGGTTTGAATTTGTACTCCCAAGATTCTTCTTCTTCTTCTTGTTTTACTTGATATAATTGGAAATGGAAAGGAATAATCAAAAGAAAATAAAAAGGAAATGGAAGAGGGTTTTCATAGCTAGGAAAAAAAGAAGAAGAATATGGGTTTCGCTTTGAAATTGAGTGGCTTAGAATTGGAAAAAGAAAGAAACATGCATTAGACTTCGATAAGGAAAGGGGAAATGGAAAGTAAGAAGTAAAAGAAAATATCACTAACTAATTACAAGAGATAAGAAGAAATGATTAAACCCTTAATCTTTTTAATGAATCTCTACCATATATCTATTTTTGCACATTGGCTGTTGCCTTTTAACATCTAACAGGAAAGCAAGCACGTGGAGGGAAGGAAAAAAAAGTAGGAAAGGAAAAAGAAAAAGAAGAAAGGAAAAAGGGAAAACGAAATAATTAAAAATCAAAATTCTAAATGTAAAGTTATAAAATTATATGTTTAATAATAATTATGAAAAAATACTTGAAATTTTATAAAATTTATTAATTACCTTGTTATCTATTACGTTTGTAATATTGATGAGTTATCTCAATGCATTCGTTAATAATTTTACGTGATTGTACGTATTAGTCGATAGGTATATTTATTTAGGGTTTTATTACTATTAAGGTAAATTTATTCTTTTTATAAGCTCAAAGTTATAGTTTTAAGATTTTTGTTGAGTTTGAGTTCAATCTCTAGTATTTATACGTATATAGGATTTAAGGTTTTTATATACGATTATGGTTTAGATCAAGATTTTAGGATTTTTATTACTTATAATATATTCAAAATTATAATTTAAAATTTTTTATCTTACTCGGTGTTATCGATTTATGAAGTTGTCTACAGTACTAAAGTTCAATTTTTCTCTCAAATAGCTAAATTTGTAGGGCTTATACATGTAATGTAATTTGTGTTGTGAATACTCATAACTTTCATCCACATTACATATTAGATAAGCTCTATAGCCCTTTGTAATCCAACCTGATATATCACCATATGCGGAAAAATCATGAATTGTCCATAAAAGTGTTGTACGTATATGAAATGATTAACAAGATAACACATCGAATGTTTTCACTCCCTCCGTCCATAACTCCTTCAACTCATCAAATAAAGGTTGCAAGAAGATATTGATCTCTTTCTTAGGTGATTCAGGATCAAAGATTAATAGGCATAGAAATATATAAGGATCCTTCATATACTTCCACAGGGGCACATTATATGGGAAAATTATTACCAGTGATAAACTATATGATGTACTCATGTAAGCAAAAGGATTGAAGCCATCAGTAGCAAGTCCCAATTGCAAATCACGTGCATCAAAGACAAAATGAGGAAATTAGTGATCTAAGGATTTCCACACTTCAGAATCAGCAGGGTGTTGTAGCATATTTTCTTCAATGATGTGCTATTCTTTATGCCATCCCATATCAAACGATGTTTTCCAAGAAATAAACAGTCGTTGAAGCCTTGGTTTCAAAGAAAAATATCTTAAAACCTTTATTAGCACTCTTTTTTTTATTCCTCATTATTAATCTTCCATCTCAATTCATGACACCTTGAACATTGATCTAAATTTCGAAGCTCCTTCTAATATAACACATAGTTGTTCCCACAAGCATGAATTGATTGTACATCCATTCCTAACTTGCTTGTTCCCATAAGTAATATAACACAGTTGCTCCTATAAGCTCCTTCTAGTATAATATGTGGATGGAAACTTCTCACCCTTTAGAAATATACTTTTGAGAAATTCCAACCATACATTAAAACTCTTAATCGATTATCAACTATCCACCTTTAAGTGCATCATCTTGATCATAGCTAATAGCAAGGAAAACTTCTTATACCATGGGTACACCTTGCATTTAGCATCCTTTAATAAGGTGTTAAACTTATCAATTTCAACTTCATCACCTATACCATCATTAAATTCATCCTCAAAAGAAAAGCAACTCTAAATCCACTAAACCACCATCGAAAACATTTTCGAAATGTTACAAAGTAAGAAGGAAAAACACTGTCCATAAGTCATCATCATACTTTCGTTTAACATGAATGAAAATCCATGAAACTCCTATAAGTTTCCTTAGTCTAGTGTATTGCAAATCAAAACATCTACTATAAATGGAGAGGGGATAAAAAGATAATATGACAATGAATCTTAACAACAGCATTTTGTTTCATACTAATCCTATTGTTTGAATGATGCCAAATTTTCTATATTTTAACTTACCGTATTTTTTTTTTTTTTTGTGGATAAGGTTAACTTACTGTATTTGTTCAACTAAGTAAAGAAAAAGATTGTAATAGAAAAGTTAATGAGAAATATCAAATTCAACCATCACCATCCCTCATAATACCTTCAAAGTTACAATTTTAATGGGTAGATTTCTTTGGCCCTTTGGTTATTTAAATTAGGGAAAAATGCAAAAAAAATTATCAATGTTTATTTGATTTTCTATTTCAGTTTTTAATGTTTTAAAATTTTTCATTTAAGTCCTTAGTGTTTACAAAAATTTACATAAAAATCCTTTTAATTGACTGTGTTGGATTTTAAATTAAAAAAGTACAAAAATATCCTCAACATTTATTTGTTTTTCTATTTTAATCCTTAATATTTCAAAATTTTCATGTAAATCCTCAATATTTTCAAAAATTTATAAAATATTCTTTTTAGCTGATGGTATTAAACTATCATTTATACATTGAAAAATAGAAACATTATGTCGATCTAGATATTTTTTAAATAAATAATATAATAAAATATAAAACATTAATTAAAGTATTAAAAAAAGTTATGGAAAAATATTAAGAAATACTGAAAAATTGTCAAAACAATTGGAAAAATGAAAAATAAGAAAAATATGTAAAATTGAAAAAAAAATTACTAAGATATTTGGAATCAGGAATCTATTAGCTGCGTAGAAGAAGTATTTTGATATCTCTTGCATAGAATGGAAAGATATTGATTCTATATTATAGACAAACCTTTGAGTGTAAATGAAAAGGAATAAAAAAGATGTAGAAATCCAGAAAGAAAAAAGAAAAAAGAAAATTGAAAGATTATTGCTTTAATATGAAAAACAAAGCACCCGATCATGAGTTATGTGATGAAACTGAAGCAGGTGAGGATCCATGGAAGGAAGGATGGGGCAAGGCAAACTCACGTTAAGAGCTGCCAGCCGATGGCGATGCTTGCCGCCTACATGGAGCCAACAGTGCATGCAGTAGAACGGGCTTATGGTGACCGTAAGCCCAATACAACATCTGCTTCGGCTAGTTGCATGTCGATAGCAAGAGCCGCCGCCACCAGCTCTCTTGACGCAAATTACCATCTCCTATCCTCTGTTCCATGGATCTTCACCAGCTTCGATTCCATCGTGAAGCTCACGTTCCAATGCTTTGTTTTTCTTCTTTCTCAAAGCTTTCATCTCATTTTTCTTTGCAAAAATTTATGCAACTTTAATTAGTTTTTATTAAACTACTCGATTATATATATATTTTATATATTTATAGCATTTGTTTAGTAAATAATTATTGTATACAAATCAAAGCTTAATATGTACTTGTTAATTCATAAGGACAATTGACAAGGAAAAAATAAAACAAAGGTATGTAAGCATCAATAAATACTACATCAAAAGAGCCTAAGGCAACACTAATTTTGTAACACCTTATAAACATGTTGCATATAAAACTCAATTGCAATGAAATTTTTTTAATGTTACTAAGAAGGATGCTTAAAGGCAACACCTTTAAGAAATAACATAAAAAATGTTGCAATGATAAATCTAATGTAACAATATGGCAACAAATATGTAGTGTTGCTGATAATTTTTTTTTGGAAAAGACAACAATCCGTATCAACCATTGCCCTAGCTCTAGAATTTTTTGCAACCATTTGCAAAATTATTGCTTACATTACCAAAGTGTGTAATACCTCAAAGTTTTGAGTCCTTATGATGACCTCAAGATCCAAACCCCTAAATTTAGGATGTTGAGCTATGTTATTTATTTTAGTTCAAATTTCATAATAAGGCTAAAAAAAAAGTTAAAAGAATTACCCTAATAAAATTAATTTTTGAAAATAAAGTACATGACATATTTAACTTGATCAATACATTTGTTTATAGGTAAAGCCAATATTTATCAAAAACTTGAGATTGCAGCTTTGAAATATAATAAGGCTGTAGTAATAGATTATTAGACACATAAAGATACTAACAAGGCATAAATGGACATGTAAAGGATGTGTGTATTCATTGTATATACATGTTACTTGGTACATTTATTGACATAATTAGTAAATGATAAGTAAATTGTAAGTTAAATTCTTTCTAAATAAAGTAAAGTAAAATTAATATTTCATGAGCCACATAGTCGTACATGGCAAAAGAATCAACTCTTGAAGTATGAAGTATGACATGATTAAGGAATATTGTAACATTTGGTCACTTAATTTATACATGCATAAAACATGTTACATGTACCCAAAAGTGGAAGTAATACAAGGTGTGCATCAAACATTATTACTATTTGACGAGAATGCTATAGTAGGAATGTTATTTAATTGAACTAATAGGGAGATAAGGGGAAAAAAAAGAAAGGAAAAAAAAACTAGAAGGACACATACTACTCATCTATGTAGTGGACAAAGATTGTCGTGACACTGGCATCTTTGGATGGGGAGATTTAATGGGATCGAGACCACCATACGCCGTTGGAAGCTTAGAGTAAAATTTGTCAAAATTAACACAAAGGTGGCAAAAATGCGGGTAACCCTTTCAATACATAAGTTACCGATTTTTCAGCAACCTTTTACCGTTTCAGTATGAAAATATTTACAAGTTAGTGTGAACTACAAAGATTGAACTATACAATGGACACTAAATCAAAAGCTCTATTTTTTTTTTTTTGTTATTATTAATAACTAAAGGAAGAATGAGAAACATTAGCAAATCATCTCCTATAATATTTTCCAGATAGCATTGTACACTTGGACCTTACTAGAGAGCCTACTAACATATTTTCTCTACTAGGCGTTGGCTTGCAAACTAAGGTGCTTTGTTTTCTACTGATGGTTCTATCAAATTTCAAACAAAAATAAAATATAAGAGATAAGGTACGGGGAGAAGCAAAGGTCAGAAGTTTATTTTTCGTTAGTGAATTTAAGACTATTGGCTTGTTTTGTACTCATTTTATCTACTCTCACTTAGCTCACAAAGAGCTAAGGAGATACTTATGTATCCTTAAGTTATGAAGAGAAGTGACTGGACATCAACATCAGTTGGGGAAAAAAGTCTTATGAAAGTATGTAGGACAGATTCAGCCTATGAGACCCCATGATTAAGTGTCCCACATGGATTGTGGAAAGTTGTGGTATTAGTTTATAAGACCATGGTTGTAAACACCTTATCAACATAAGCTTGAAACTTTTGGGTTAAGTGACTGAAATGAGCTCATTAGTGTTTATTGACTTAACTATTCACAACTTTTAACCTAGTGACATCACAAATAATATAAGAGTGGACCCTCTACTAATGGATGAATGATTTGGGTCTGGCTCTAATTTAGAGAAGAGGTTTGAGGAAGGTAGAGAGTGTTGTTAGGGTATAACTCCTTAAATGCTTTCAAGATGACCAATAAATAATGAGTGGCTTAAATCGTACATTGAAAAAAAGGGGAAGATCTAGGCCCAACTGTAAAGTCTTATGATGAAGACATCGCGTGTTTAGACGGGATAGGGGGTGAATGTCATGACCCTAAAGGGACTTAGTAGGATTACCTACAATTTTTATATCATATATACACCCATTATTTGAAAATCATCTTACAAGTTAGAGACTGCAAAATTCTAAACAATTAGTCACTAAAGTTTTTATTTATTTATTTATTTTTATGTGACTATGGATATCTGATAAGCCACAGTCCATTAGAACCGCAGAGAATCGGTATCCCTACTAAATAATAAGATTCGGTAATAAAGTTCTAAAACTCAAACTTACTAAAGTCACAAAATTTAAATGAAGTATTAATAATTATATATATAATAATTCAAATGAACCATACAGTCTGTCCTAAGATTCTAACTTCTATGCATCTTGATGTTGGCACTCAACTCTTAGTTCTTAACTTATGTTTGATCATCTAGCAACCTGTAAGAGAAAACTATTGGGGAGTAAGCTACAAGGGCTTAGTAAGTTATCCCTTGTACTATTACCAAACATATGAATGTATGAACAAGTAGTATGCCAAACGGTATATATGCAGTTGACTGGTACTGCATATCGCATCGAATTTAACATCCTTCGAAGTATGGGTTGGAGATACACTAGCATCAATCACAATCGGGCTCTAGCACTTGAGTTTTTAACCTTATATAATTATATATAAATATATAAATTCTCTGTTTCACAAAACAAGTTTCTATTTCCTACAGTCAATAGTATTGTTTTGACCTTAAAAGAGGTCTAGTAGGATTACCTAAAATTTTCATATTATGTGTACACCCATGATTTGAAAAATAATCTTTCAAGTCAGAGATTGTAAGATTTTACACAATTAGTTACTAAAGTTTTTATTTATTTATTTATTATTATTTTTAATTTAATTAACTTACGACCACATATATATGACTATAGATATCCGATAAGCTATAGTCCATTAGAACCATAGAGAATCAGTATCGCTTACCAAACAATAAGATTAGGTAGTAAAGTTCTAAAACTCAAACTTACAAAAGTCACAAAATTTAAATGTAGTATTAATAATTATATATATAATAATTCAAATGAACCATTTAGTCTGTCCTTAGAGTTTAACTTCTATGCATCCCAATGCTAACACTCAACTCTTAATTTTTAACCCATGCCCGATCATCTAGCAACTTGTAAGAGAAAACTATTAAGGAATAAGCTACAAGAGCTTAGTAAGTTATCCTTTGTACTATACTAGGAAACAAGTTATCAAACAGTTTATTACCAAACAAATGAATGTCTGAACAAGCAGTATGCCAAACAGTATATATGTAGTTAACTGTTGTTGCATACAACATTGGATTTAACGCCCTTTGAAGTAAGGGTTGGAGATATATCGACACTAATCACAACCAGGCTTTAATAGTTGGGTTTTTAACCTTATATTATTATATATATATGACTTCCCTGTTTCACAAAACAGGTTTCTATTTCCAACAGTCAATATATACAAATATCCAGGTCTAGCGGTAAGGTGGCCTCTGCAATCTACGCTCACACCCTAGAGCCATGGTCTCTAGATGCGACCTTAAGCCACCCACGGTTAGCGTCTCCGGCACCAATAGAATTCGCGAGCTAAGGGTAGGGTCTTGTTGTACTAATACTCCTACACTCTATTAATCAAATCATGTAAGAATCCATCCCTCTAAGGCTCTCATTACTAACCACGTGAGGTAACGATCGAAACATTATATCTAATGTTCATGCTCTATGCATGATCCGTTTAATTTTAGTTAGGTTGAATATGATTAAGTCAATTTATGAGGTGGTCAAACATTATCAATAAATCATTCAAATAATGCAATGATTAATCATATAGCCAAATCTTCAACTATCACATTTAACAATATTTTGCATGGTAATCAATCAATATCGGTCGTATGCATAACCCGAACCTCCATGCATCATGTTATTAATATTTAATTCATGTGTACTAATTATAAGCACAAAACAAGTATAGAGTCATCAAGAGTACTCACTTGGTTATAAATGATGTCAGAGATTGTAATAGTCCAAAGGTAAGTCGGTCTCGATCTCAAGATCACCTAACATTAGGGGAATATGGAAAATAGTAAGCTTGAGAATTAAATAACTAAACTAACATGCTAAATCGTACTGGTTACTTAAATCGGTTATTGATTTATGTAAAATTATCGATTCGAGCTTTTTATCGAATCACGATAACTTTTTTGTTTTAGCTTGGATTGTTATGAACTTATAGTACATTTTGATCGTTTTCGAGTATATTTTCTTGTAATGAGATCCATTTTGTATGTTATGACTCGCAGTTTAAATTGTAATATAGAAATATAAAAAAAATTATTATTTTAGTTTAAAAATTATAAAATATTAATTTTAGCTTTTTCTTAATATATTTATAATTTAATAATTATTTAATTCATATAATTGATATTTTTATTAATTTAAGCATATTTTTCCTATTTTTGAGATTTTAGTCTTGTTACAATTATTATTATTATTATTGCTATTATTTATTATTTTCTTATTATTCATGATTTATATATATATTTATGTACTTATACTATATTTAATTAATTTTATAATTTACTTTAATTTGTAATCCCTAATTTTACAGTAATACACACACACATATATATATATATTTATATACCTACTTATTACATATTCATAAATTTATTTTGTTTAGTAACTATTATATTATATATATACCACTTAATATTCGATATACTATATATATATATATTACTATATGTTGTACATATACTATATGTTATACATATAATAACATATACCATATATATTATATATATTTACGCCATAGATAAATATAATATGATTTATGCAATAGAGCAATATATATATATATATATATGTATGTATACATAAAAGATAGCTTACATGTATTCAAAATACTTGTATATACTATATGAATACATCTATATATATACATATGAAAATAAACTTGTATATATATATGCATAAATAAGTATTTCATGTGTACAAATTTGTGCATATATCTATATTTATTTTATAAAAAAATACTTAATACCTATTATATATAATCTTATGGATCCATACACATACGGTATCTATTTTACCTATCGATACATACATGTTTACATACATATCTTTATACATACATATCTTAATTTAATTACTTATGCATACATATATGTATTGGTAATGTAATATTTACTAAAATACAATACAATTACTACATATACACATGTACATACCATATAATATACATATATACTACAAAAATAATTTTACTTACCTATTATTTAAAATTTTTCTTCTTCTTTTCTTCCTCCTCCTTCTTCTTCTTTTCTTCTTATTCTTCTCCTTGTTCTTAATGGTTTGGTTTTTTGTTTATTTTTACTTTGCTTTTCTTTTCTTTTTTTTCTACTTTGAACTTTCAGTTCTTAGGATTTTAAGGTGTGAATGCTGTTGATTTTGTGCAGCATATAATATAAAAAATTAAAGAGGCTTATCCTCTTCATTTAGGTATTAGTTAGGATTAGATATTTACATTATTCTTTTGTCCTTTCTCCCTTTATTTTGTAACACATGTACTTTAATTTAAAGCACATGGGCTGCTGAAATTAATCAGCTGGAATTCACGTGTAGGCTAAGGAAAAATAGGAGAAAAGAAGAAAAGAAAGGAAAAGAGAAAAAGAAAGAAAGAAAAAGCAAGAAAATGGAAATTAAAAATAATTATATGTAATTTTTTCTAAACTTAAAAATCATAAAAATAATCGTTATAAATTAATTTTAGAATTTTGTGAAAATTTATCAATTAATTGGTATCCATTACAATTATAATTTTAACAAGTTATTGTAACGATTTCGTTAAAATTTGATGCAAATAAGCGATTTAATCAATAATTGTAATCGACTATAATCATATCACTATTGAGTAATATTTAACTATTTTATAGGCTTATTGTTATAGTTTTAGGGTTTCGAATAAATTCGGGTTCAATTTTGATTAATGGTGCATAAATCAGCTTTAGGGTTTTAGTACACGATTTAAAGTTTTGATCAATTTCTAAGGTTTCTACTACTTATAATGTATTTAAATTTATGATT
The DNA here is from genome assembly GCA_024138005.1 of Lumnitzera racemosa. NCBI lineage: Eukaryota > Viridiplantae > Streptophyta > Magnoliopsida > Myrtales > Combretaceae > Lumnitzera > Lumnitzera racemosa. The sequence goes on from JAMXBC010000002.1 coordinate 16,662,564, forward strand.
TATTAAATTTTTATCTTGTTCAACTTTAATGACTCATGAAGTCATCTATAATATTAAGGTTTAATTCTACTCTTAAATAGCTAAATTTACGTAATTTACAAGTATACAATATCTAAGTCTAGCGGTAAGGTGGCCCTCAAAATTCACGCTCATACCCTATAGCAGTGGTCTGTAGACGTAACCCCCAGCCACCTACGGTTAGTGTCTCCGGCGCCAGTAGAACCTGTGAACCTAGGGTAGGGTCTTGTTGTATTAATACTCCTGCACTGTACTAATCAAATGATGTGGGAATCCATCTCTCCAAGGTTCTTCATTAAAAAAGTTCTTAATATAAGAAAAAATTCAACAAAACTTATCTTATATATGAAGATAAGGAAAAATTATACAAGAATGGATCGACTTTTATGAGTAAGTTTAAATAAAAAAATTAACATTTTAAAAAGTTCAAATAAGAGATCAAAATTGTGTTAAGTGATTTAAATAAGGGATCTCGTCATAATATAGTTGTAACATTATTAAAATAAGCTAATGTGATTGTTATTTGACATATGGCACTTACATAGCATTGATATAGTGCTTATGTGTCAACTTTTTGCAATTAAAAAAAGAAATATACAGAAAATAATATAAAAAATAAAAATATCTTAAAATTTTGATAAATGAAAAAAAGGAAAAAGTAAAAAATAATATAATTATAAAAATTAAAATTAGAAAAAAAAAGAAATACTAAGAAAAATTTAACAAAAAAAAGTTGAATTAAGCACATTAAGGGTAAGAGTAACCAATTTGACCTTTACTTGCTTAGTGGTCATGACTTACTTACAAAAGAGGGGTGGCAAACATCCATCCCATGCTGTAAATAAAATTATGGAAAAACTCATTGGTTGGCACAAAACCTTCTAAGTTGAAAATGAGCTATGTAGCTTAATGTATTTTTCCTCCTTTCTTCTTCCCCCCTCCCCCCTTAAAAAACAGGGGACCTAAAGGTAATCGCTTGCAACCTTAAGGGGGTTACACAAAACCCTGGCATGGTTTCCAACCTGTCACGACTCGAGGGAGGCGAGGGACACTTAGTCGACAACCTTTATGTGATATATAAGGGTACTAGTACAATTAATAACCCAAGAGTTACATTGGTACAAATAATATCATAACATAATTATAATCACATTAATATCAAACTACAACTATTAGATATACACAATACAAATATGAAGTCTCTTAAGAAGTTAATAATACATAAAGTCATTTAATATGTGTTCAAAGTCTAGCTACAATAATCAAACCTCGCACTCATACCAAGCAATAGTTGATTCACTAACATCGAGCATTCCATTACTCGGAACCATAAAGAGATCGTCCTGTACAAATAGTCTATAAAGGTGCAAGCTAGATAGCCTAATGAGATCTTCCCTCAACTATCAATAAACAAGTTATATTATAATTAATTTCAAACATAAGAATACATGAACAATCAGTATGTGACACAAATACACATAGGTAACCAAGTACTACATGCAACTCAAATTTCATACCCTTTAAAGTCAAGGTTAAAGAATATACGGTACCAATCAGTTCTGAATATCATGCTTAAACTTATATAATGACAAAACTCTATGTTTCTTATTAAAAAACACA
>JAMXBC010000002.1:16664301-16808753 GCA_024138005.1 Lumnitzera racemosa
TTTTTTCTTGGTAGGTCTCATGAATAATTATAGATCATATTGAACCATTAAAAATTAGATAATTAATTCCTTCTATTTTAAATTATTCTTCTAAAATAGGCAAGCTACAGATGTGATTCATTTTTTTTTTATTCTCATTCTATAGTATGAAATAATTATTATCATCAATCTTATTAATCAAAATATTGTTATTTGCATTGATCATGTGAATCACACTATATAACCTAATTGCAAATTTTAATTCTTTCCAACAACGAAAAATACCTGTTGTTGGAGTTCAAAACCCAGCTCACTTATCAAACTAAATCTTTTAATTTGTTGATTGATCATATCTTTTTTTAATAATACTTTTCTTTATCATTTCCACATTTTTAATACTAATGCATATTTGCTATTAAAATTTCTCCCCCTTTTAAAATTATGTATTCAAGAGACATGTCTCTAGAAAAAAAAAAAGTTACTAATAAATTAGTTATAGCCTTAGCATGGCTTATTTAGGAATAGTACAATCGTTTATAAATGATATTACAACTTTATAATGTGAACGACTGCAACTATATATAAGCGATACGTTATTTTATATAAATATGAGATAAATAACCAAGATGTGCAATATATATATATATATATAATTAAATAATATTGTTTGCACCATGTTTATCGCAATATACAAAAATATATTATTACAATATTAATCACAAAGTTTTTTAAGCAGTAAATTATTTTTTAATATTGTAAGCACTCTAAAATAAAATCTAGTCATGCAAGCTTTCATTCATTCATTTTAAAACATGAAGTGGTTTATTTATTTTTTAATAAAAGATATATTATCTATTATTAGGATAGATTTTCATTCATTTATAATATAATTTTAGTTTTATAATTATAATGTTTTTATTTGGAAAAAAAGAGAAGTTTTTAAGAGATATTTCACTTTCCCTCTTCTTTTCCTCGATGTCTTTTGACATTCCCACTTCCTTAGGATAGTCCTAAAAAAGAGAAAAATATGCCATCTTCTTCCCTCAACTTCTCAAGGATTGTTACTACCTATGAAGCCGATGACAAGCTTGCTTCACTACCCAATTTGGTTAGTTGACTTTTTTCTCCCTATTATGTTGTTCATTTTTTTTCCTTGCAAGAATTAGGGATTTTATCTTAAAAACTCCTAATTTGATTTATTATTGTGGGAGTTAATAAAAAAACGCCTCGTTTTGGTGCTAGAGAGGTATCTACTATTGATAGTATTGTATGGTTTTCTTGCATTTCCTTTCTATGCTTGCGGGTTTTTGTTAATGTATGGTTTGTTTTTTTTCTAAATGTAGGGTTGCAAAAGAAAGGCTCGAGAAATTAACATAAATTTTCTTAATTTAGGTAGAGTCAATAATGCTTATGTAGAGCATCCTAACTGTTATGGATTCAATCTGCTTGTTTTAATTCAACAACATGTTTTTCCCAACTATTTAAATTGTTAATGTTTTTCTGTATTTTTAAGTTTCATAAATCTAAATGATTATTTCTATTATTATGATTATTTCTTCTTATATATATTTTCCCTATTAATGTAGTTTCCCCAAAGTACAAAATCTATAATGAAGTTTTTATTTCACTCATTTGCAATTAAAGTTTGGCCGAATTGAAAAGATGCTCATATTTATCATTGTTTACGGAGTCATTTTTCATTGTGCATTTACCAATCTACTGTTGGGACAATGTAATTTAGAATTCTTAAGACATGATAGATTGCCAATCAAATTCATTTATTATAGCTTTATTACCATTGTCTTTTATTTTCTTATGGTCAACATATTTGTCTCGCTAATCTTAATATAGTATGTATAAAAACTCATGGTAATTTCAACTTTTAGGTTAAATTTCCCACATTGAAAGGATAATTGATACGTTAGCGTTTCGCCTTAGATTTTGAAATTTTTGCTTTCTGTTCAAGGCACGTGGAATCAAGTATCTTAAATTGCTTTTTTCTTTTTTTGAATTTTCTATGTCCATATACACAGTTGATGAAGGATGAAGTCTTGGTTATAGTCCGTTACACTGATTTTTAGCGAGTTTTGCTAGTAATTTACACCAATTTGTTAATATATTTTAGGTCAATCAAAAGATGATGAAATGAACTCCCATTAACGAAAATACGTTGCTAGAGAAAAGAACAATGTGCATATTCCAAAGGAAATATATTGTTTAGAGAAAAGTGAAAAGCAGGTTTTACTTGCTTTCCTAATCTCGTACTGATAAATTTAATTTTCAATTTCATGAAAAATGTAAGAAGCTACTTGACTTGTGTTGTGTTCTGTTTTTTTTTTTTTTTGGTAGGCAATGGTATTTTAAATTGAACAACGGAGAGTTACGGTAGAAACTCGTCAAAAGGTCAAAGTTTTTAACATAATCAGTTAATAATTTTGGCCCATCTTATTTGCATATTATTTATGTTCTTATTTTATTGTTATTATTAATTGTATGTAGCAACATAAGGAGTTGCAAGACAAATATGACACTTTAGATTGGCAATTATGACTAGAAAGTTGGATGTTACAAAGGTGAGGAGGCCATTCTTGATGGTTTTACTATGATATTGATGTTATTTCATTAAATACCATCAAACTTCACAAAAGAGTTTGGTCCATATAAGTAAACTTTTGACGACGAGACGGGATCTTTAATAGTGTTAGTATTTGGTGAATGAAAAACACTACATTATATCGAAAAAGAGAAAAGTAGGAAGTTATTCTTATGTCTCTTTTTGACTATGCAATTTCTTCACTTATATCCTTGAGAAGTTAATTGATCTTCCATGTCCTTGGGATAATCATCTACAGCAAGTTAATTGATCTGACTGAATTTATCCTACCTTGCCTCAATGCTATCATCAAAGCTACCAAAAGAACATGTTGCTTCATTACCTCTTTTTTTTTGGGGGGGGGGGAGAGAGGAGAGGAGGGAAGTGGCCTTAGTTTCCATTTCTTCCAAATCGGAGAGGATAAGTTGATGGATGACATTGCGAACCATACTTGAATGTTTATGAATAGTATATTGGAAATTGAAGAACTTAAAAGAGTCAAGACAAGAAAGCAAGGAAATATGGTTATGACGACTGAGTTTGAATAGAAGTGAATCATGATCTCGAAGAGTCCTTTAAATATGGACAATTCTCCCTCGTAACTACAAACACGTTTCTGATAGTAATGATCACTGATTTGATAAGTAGTACAGATTGACGATGCGTATCATGTCTTTGGAATCTGACAATTGATTTCTTTTTTATAGTTATTGAGTTTGTGGCACAGTGGTTACTGAGGTGACATATGTCATATCACCAACTTTTTTGTCTCTTTAATAGCGAGAATTCAAAAATTTTAACTTTTTGACTAGGATGTGAATCGCCTTGCTCCCTCTTTTGCTCGACGTCCAAAGAACCGCTCATACTCGACTTTTAGTGCATTATATATTACTCCCTTTATTGATTACTCGAACATGGGAGCTAGGGGGCAATTGTTGATAGTCAATTTTTGTCTCCATCTTACTTTTCTATTTCGCTATCGATAGGCCATATAATATCGTTGAGCAACATGCATATAATGTTGCATTCAATTAAATATTCATTACCTATCATTTTAAGCAACAGGCACTTAGAGTAATTGTGGAAATTTTGTTGCATAAATTATTTGGCAATGTATTTCATGACAAAAGCAACTAATTTTGTTGATGACTTAGGTTGTTTTTGGTGTAGTAGTAATGGGACATCAACTATTTCATTCTATTCTATTCTTGATAATAATTAGTATAAAGAGAAAAGTTAAAGTTAACGACGACTAGGGGAGTCTACATCAAACCGTAACATCTTTGGGCGATCACCATCCCCCAACATATCCAAAAATGGTCAAATATGTTACTTCATCAAATGGACCAAAAATAAATGATATCGAGGAATCAAGAGTACAATGATAGAGATACGGCTCTTTCAGGGTATATTCGAATTAGCTGACCCTCATCGCAATAATTTGAGGTTATGGCTTTTGATTTATCGTCTGTCACCCTATGCATTACATTTGGTAATGTTTGAGCATGCATGTTAAAAGTACAAATTCCTTACCATGTCAAGCAGCATAACTAGGCTAAGTATCTCTAATATTAAAGTAGTTGAGGAGAATCTTGTCTCATATTCATGTGATTTAGACAGAGTATTTACTTTAGTTTGGTTATATACATAAAACATATATCAATGGTTAAGCAAACATAATGGTCGTTTATTTAATCCTCAACCAACTTGAGCACTTGAATGATTCATTCCCATACGTATCCATTTATTTTCGGTAAGCACCTTCTGATTCCTCTACAGCAAGGTCTAGGTCAATGTAGGCCTTTTCTCATCTATCTCTGCAGATTTAAAATTAGATTCCCCTAAAGATGTAGCATTCTAGGTAAAGGCAGTTTTAGGGAAAATCCAGCAATAGTTTGACCAAGTTCTCTAAAACGGCAATCTCAATTGCATCAAGAAAACCCAATCAAAGGCTCATTAAAAGAAGGGTAAAAGGAGTATTCCTTTTAAATAAGGTAGCGTCACTCTTGAGGATGAGATATTTCATTAGCCAACTATCTTGAATAAACAGTTAATAATCAATTTTTGAGAATATAATTTTATGATATTGGAATAATGTAACAAAAAATTTATGGATGACACCAAAGTGATTAAAAATCCTAATATCTTTTAACATTAAAAATATCATATAAACAGATAATATATATATATATATATGTTTATTACAATTATGAAAAAAAAAGAAAATTCCCTCGCAATAATATACATATGATGGAAAAAAAAAAAGACGAAAACCATACTCAAAAGTTCTACCTTCTTATTAAAGGTCTATGTTATGAATTAATTGAATTGATGTAGGATAATTGGAAATTTGGATTCAACCTATTAGTCTTGAATATGACACGACACAATTTAAAGTAGTTTTGGATATGAAAAAAATTGACACCAAGCATAAACGTATCATACCAATCTAAACACATTTAAATTCATGTGTAGGTTCAGGCTAAGGTCCTAAACCCATTAAGGAACTTGTCTACTAAATAGGTCACATAGGCCTTGCCTTTAAGGTTTGACCTGCAAAACTGTTTACTATTAGTAAATTTATATTTTCTTTTATTTCTAATAGAGAGCGAAGTAAAAATGTATATGGTTTGGTTCGATCTACACTCAAATGATAATTGATATGGTCAAATTAATCAAATATAAATATTTTTTAATGGCTATGTTCATTCTATCTTTAACTTCTTTTTCTCTCTCCTTCCTTATAACTTCCAACCATAAATAAAGCATAGTGGTGTAATACTCACGAGCTCTTAAGTTTAGATCTTTTCTCAACTATCAAAACAAGTATGAAGTCTTAAGTCTTCTTCTCTACATAGTGAGTACTATTTCTTTTTTTTGTTCCTTATCATTTCAAATAGTGTGACTTGTTATTTGTTTTTATAGTTTTTTACTCTCTATTTTTATCGTGCCATGATAGTAAGAACTAAACTATTAAACTTCATTTAAAAATTATAGCATGCCTTTCTATTTTTTCTATTCTTTATAATGTGCCAAAATTGAATTTCTTTTTTCTTATGACAAAAAACAGATTATGTATATGATCCATTGCCGTTTAGATTAGTTATAAAACTTGGGTTTATGCTTTAGCTATGAACTAGAAGACTAGACTTAAGGATCCCCTTTGCCATGAGAAGGAAAGAATCCATAGAATTTGAATAATCTAAATCTTAGTCAAGTTGGCCTATTGAGGTTATTTAATCTGTATGTCTTTTTTTACATAAATTTGCATGTTTTCTAGATCACATGACTTGTTTCAAACTCTAAATTTAAGGTGTTGTTACTTTGAGAAATATCTTTCCAACTATGTGTTCTAACAATTTATGTATGTAAGAAAATTGACTATGAAGTTTATTCATTTACTTATTTCCAATATTAGAACTATAACACTTGCAATATAATACTATTTTACTATCCCTTTACCTCATTTTCTATCAAGTTAAAATAGTTTATTTCTCAAATGTTAGTATAATGGTAAAATTGACAATATTAATTAATAATTTAATATTAAGTAATAAAGTGAGGGATGATTTTTGTAATTTTCAATTGCCAATATTATATGTTGAAAATGAATTCACATAGGAATTTTATTTGACATGCAGATGGACTTATCTTTGGAAGATCTATTGGACTTTGATGAAATGGAAGTGTTAGGAGTAAATGAAGAATGTTGTGATCTTGAAATTGAACACATGTTTATGGATTGTCCCCATAGAATTTGTTTGCCACTTGGTTTGTAGATTTCATTAACTATTGATGGATATATATATATATATATATATATATTTGCACCTTTCATTGATAAAAACTGTGTCTTGAAAAAGAGAATTTCAAGCTTTGCATATATGCTACCACCACGTACAAGTGTTGCATTAATTGAGAAGCAATGACTATGCTAATTGATTGGATGATAGAGAGTAAATTATTTTGTGTGACTTTGTATAATGCTTCAGCCAATGATTTTGTTGTGCTTTTATTGAAGATACAAATTAAGATACAAGGTGGACTATTAACTTTGGGTCTTTATTTTCATGTTAACTATTGTGCATGCATTCTTAATTTGATTGTTTAGAAGGGCTTAAAAGAGATTTATGATGTGGTTGATAAGGTGAGAGAAAGCGTAAAGTATCTGAAATGGTCTCAAACAAGAAAGATAAAGTTTGTTGAATGTATGAGTTTGTTGTCTTCATTTAATGATATAGGTCTAAGACAAGATGCTTGAACTAGATGGAATTCAACATACCTCGAGAGTGCAATTTCATATAAAAGATGCATTTTGTCACTTAGAGTTAAGTGATTCAGATTACAAAAATTATCATTCTTTAGAACAATGGGATAATATTTAGAAAATAAGCAAGTTTTTTAAAGCTTTTTTTATGATATTACTTACTAATTTTTTGGGACAAAGTATCCTACTACTAACTAATACATTACTTAAGGTTTTAGTATATACTAAGTATTGGCAAATAATATGCATAGAGTTGAAGCATATTAGAAAGACAAGGCAATCAAGATGTCTAGAAAATTTGAAAAGTATTGGTTTGAGATTAATTTGGCTTAAGCAATTGCTATTGCGTTAGATCCACGATATAAACTTGATTTTGTTAAGTGAAACTATTGGAGGCTTTGTAGTGATGACTTAAATGCATTTATGAAAATTAAAGGCTTGTTAGTCTCTCTCTTTGATAAACATGCAAAAAAAAGATGGTTAACTTCAAATCAAAATGTTGGTAGCAATAAACGAAAAGCCAATAAATTTATGAATAATGAATATGGCAATGACCTCTAAGTAACTTTATTTTTTTATGACTGTATATTGTTTTCACACTATAGAAGTTAATTTCGTTTTTTATGATGCTTATAATTTTTTATCTTGTTTAAGATTTTGAATCATTTAGAAGCATGCAAATCCTTAGGTGTGTCGCTAAATCTAAAGTAAAGCTATATTTGAATGAGGGACAACATACAATAATTGAATTAGACATATTGAGTTATTAGAAATCCAATCGGTTTTGATATCCTCATGTTGCAAGAATGGCACATGATGTCTTAAGCATATCGATATCTATGGTAGCTTTAGAATCCACATTTAGTTCTAAAGGTTGAATCCTTAATCAATGTTATAGCTCATTAAAGCTAGATACTGTAGAAACTCTTTTATGTACTAAGGATTGACTCTAAGGAGAAGAAAGTAATAAATTAAATTATTAGTTAGGAATTTCAATGCAATATATTTATTGATATGATTCTTTTTTATGTGTAGATTCTTTGACCATCTTTCTTGAAGATGTAATAGAGAATTTAGTGAATTTAGAATTCAACACTACTAATAACATTTCTTCAAGTCATGTTTCTACTTAATTAAGTGATATCATGTAATTTAAATATTGGGATCTCTTGTAATTTCATTTGACTTTATTTCACTAAAACTTTTATTTGGGTTCTAATTTTATATTAAGTACTAAGACCCAATAACTTTATATTTATAGAATTTAAATATTATCAATGTTCATTTACCTTTTGCATATACAAGTATCTTATAGATTCTTTTATAACTTTGTATATGATAAACTGATTTAACTTGGATCAGAGATATACTTATTAAACATATTAAGTTGTAGATTTAGATATTTAAATATAATTAATAAATTGGTTATGTCAAGGGTTAAGGTTTCCTAAACACGAACTAGTTTAAACATGGACATGAGACAAAGCACAATAACACAAATTGCTAGCCCTACATTAGGTCTCATGCCATCTAAAAAAAAAAGAAGAAAGATAAATTACATGTACCTTCATTAAAAACTTTTAAGATGCATGGCCCCATCTTTTTTAAAAGTCAGCATGTACATCCCTTAAAAAGTTACGTGACCCACATTTATGATTTAGCTACTTATGTGTGTCATTTTGCTAACATAGATAATTATATATATATTAATTAACTATCATTTAAAAATACTAAAAATTTCAAAGAACTTTACTTTGTTATTGATCTTACATGTAAATCAAGGAAATGTAGGTGAAATATATTAAATGAAAAACAACATATATAAGCTAATGTTAGTGAAATATTGAACCTAGAGAGGTGTTAAGGTCCCTTTTCGTAACATACTTGTATTAGCAAGAGACTATACTTTTGTACATATTGTAACATATAAGGGGGCTTTTTTTCATTTTAGGTAGAGCCTTAATTTTATTAGAAATTTCTATTTTTAAAAAGTGTGTTATTTCATCAATTTTAATGTCTCCTCCTCCTTGGCTAAAAAATGTTCATAAAGCTTTTTACGAAGGTATGAGTACTCTTCTAGATTGTAACTCTTACTCACTACATTGGTGAGTAAGTATGCTATTCTTTTTTCTATTTGTTCCTATGTTCATCATATTATTGTTGGCTTTCTTCCTTAATTATATTACTTACAAGTTTAGATCTTTCTAGCCAACGTTGCGTACGAGTTAGGCTTGCTTGTTACTATAGAGGTAGGATAGTAAGCACCATACGATCTATTTGTGTGCTAAAGGAAGCCCCAAACCGTGATAGTTGGTATTAGAGCTTAGGTTATTCCAGCAAGAACGACCATGACACAACAAGACAAAGTGAGCAAGAAGTTAGATAGCCTGGAGGAAATGCTTAAGGGATTATCTAAGTAGATGGATGATTTGGTCATACTATCGGTAAGAGTGGCTGAAGTTGAGGCCAATCATCAGAATATGAATGCTAGATGATCGAGATGGCTAAGAATTTTGGTATCAAAGTGTAGACACTCAGATAGGAAATGCATGTGATGACTAATGAGGTAAGACAACAATTAGAGACTTAAGAGGAAGACTTAAGAAGATAGGTTATTACTCGTGCCTTAACCTAGATTGTTAAGGAGTTAAAGGCATAAGTAGCTATTTTAACATAGGCTGTAGGGAATGATTCTGCCCCTACCCCTACCCTTACCCCCATACATGTTCTTGCTCATGTAAGACATCTAAAGATGCTTGAGACTAAGGCATTCACTAATGTAAGGGATGTCATGTTGTTGGAGAACTTTATATTTGATATCGAGCAACATTTTTCTACATTGAGGATAAATGACGAGAGAACAAAAGTCACTATGGTTGCAATGTACTTAACTGGTGATGCTAAGCTAGCATACCAAGTATAAGGAGATCTAAAATGGCAATGCTCATGTAAATACGTAAGTTAAGTTGAGGGCTAAGTTGTGGACTCAGTTTTTTCCTGAGAATGTTGAGTACATTGTCTAAAAGAAGTTGAGGGAACTTCAATAGGGTGATGACATTAGAAAGTATGTCTATGAGTTCTCAACATTGATGTTGGACATTAAGAGTATGGTCAAAGATAATAGGCTATTCTATTTCCTAGAAGGACTGAAGTCTTATGCTAAAAAGGAGTTTCAAAGGCAATAGGTTATGAACTTGGCTAAAGTGTAGGCGGCAACTAAGCTCTTAACTAACTATGCTCATGACAATAAAGGGAAGAATGTATCGACAAGATATAAGGGTGGAAAGTCAGTTAAGTTAGGCAAACCCAAGAGTATAGGAGCCCCAAATTTAAGTAATAACAGTAGTAACACTGGAGGGATCAGAGGAAATCTTATAACTCTCACTAATCTGGAAAGGGTGGGGTAACCAATGGAGGTAAGAAGCCCTTATTCTCATGTTTTTTATGTAATGACCTGTACAAAGTAGCTGAATGTCATAAGATTGCACTTAATGCTATGGTACGAAAAGTAGAGAGTATATGCCAAGATGAAACTTACAGGGGAAGTGAGAGGTAGAAGATAACCTAATTAGGCTACTTCCAGTGTCAACATTGGAAGAGTTCCTCATTTGGGCTAAACCAAAAAAAGACACATCAATTTTGTTGTCGTTGAAGGCATCTCTAAGTATGCCATTGCATGTACACACCTAACTAGAAACACAGTACTTTCTATGCATATGGTAGTTTGAAGGATTAAAAATTGGTTAGAGTAGACGCGAGTTACAGAGAATATCGCAAATTAAAGGTTTAATGACAGCTTAATACCATTCTAAGGAGTTGATAGATGAGAATGATGGTTTTGGAGAAATTGGATTTAAGTGTATAGTTGGGTTCCTATATAGACTAGTTTTATGCAAGTCTAGCAATAGGTTTCTCAAGATAAGCCCAAAAAATCTTCTATCCTACATATTACCTTTACATGAGATTAAAAAGCCAGATCTTATGTAATTACTAGGAGGAAAGAGTTCAGAAACAAATGCAAAGGAAGAAAGATTGATCCAAAGAGTCATTAGTTGTTCCCAAACTAAAGATGAAGGCAACCTACAAGAGCCCTCTTAGCTATCCAATTTTCAGAAACAGTTGAAGCCATAACCAAACAAAACATCTAAGTAATGGAAGTCGTTCTTCAAGATATAATTATGGATCGTCTAGAATTCTTGCCTAAAGAGTTAAGATACCGCCCTAGAATGAATATTTGGTTACATGAGAGATTGGAAGCATGATACTACTAAGGTGAAAACCTCAAAGCCCTTATTAGAGAAGTGCCTGCCCAAACTCCTTGCCAAATTAGAAGTACATATGCTGGATAATGTTAGGGGGAGGATGTCACGATCCTTTTAATACATACGGGCTTTTTTATTCTATTGTAAGAGTAGGATGGGGTGAGTTAATTCACTTAGTTAAGGCTCTAACTATTGATTGAAATTCATTTTAGATGTTCTTCACAATTTTATGTTTTCCTATTGGCCTAAAATGTTGTAAGTCTTTTACAAGGGTTGAGTATCTTACTAATGAAACTCATTACTCACTATTAGTGTGATCACAATGATAGCACTGTTTATAAACCCTATGCACTTATCATTGTCTTAGTGATAACCTGTCAGTTATACAATGATCTTTTCCATTCATTTGTTTATATTAATTGGTTTATCGTATCTTGTTTTAAATATCTCAACCAAATTTGTTCGCTATTAGATGACAATAATTATGGGGTTATATAAAGGAATTACCAGGACCATTAAAGCACTATAATGGATTTTCAAGTACCTGCAAGAGAATCATTTGTATGTGAAGCACAAGAAATGTGCCTCTGCCAAAAGCACATCAACTTCTTAGGTCATGTGGTTGAGGAAGGGAAATCCGAATGGATATGGCTAAGGTGAAAGAAATCAGAAAATGGCTAGTGCCTAAGAGTGTAATGGAGTTGTGCTCCTCCCTTGGACTCACAAGTTACTATAGAAGCTTCATTAAAGGATATTCCTATTGAGTTGTACCCCTTAAAGATTTGTTGAAGAGGGACTAAGCATGGTCATGAGATGAGAGATGTTAGAGTGCCTTCGAAGAGTTGGAGCATAAAATGATGGAGGAGCCAATCCTGACACTTCTTAACATTTCTAAGCCTTTTGAAGTCCACATGAATGCCTCAAACATTGTATTAAGGGGAGTTTGATACAAGAAGGTCATCTAGTGGCATACAGGAGTAGGAAACTGAATCAAATGGAACGTAAGTACTCAGCCTAAGAGAAGGAGTTACTTGCAATTGTTCACTGTCTAAGGACCTAGAAACATTATTTGTTGGGATCAATGTTTCTAGTAAAGATAGACAATTCTACTGCTAGCCATATATTGACTCAATTGAAGCTTTTGGCTAAGCAAGCAAGATGGCAAGAGTTCCTTATAGAGTTTAATATGGAGATTAAGTACCATAGTAGGTGAACTAATCAAGTGGTAGATGCTTTAAGTAAGCGAGCCGATTTAGCATCCTTAGCATAGATTGCCACTAATCGGTGAGTCAAATCTTAACTTCAATTCAAGAGTAGATTAAGTAGCATATAGGTCAAGACCTGTTGGCAAAAAAATCTTAAGAAATTGGTTGAGGAAGGGAAGACTCATAGATTTTGGGTAGAAGGTGACCTCATCTACATAAAGGAGTATTGGTTGTATATCTAGAAGGCACATGGCTTAAGAAGGGCGCTCATGAGAGAGTGCTATGATACTTTATGAGTTAGACATCCTAGCTAGTAGAGGACATTAAGCTTGTTGAAATAGGGCTATTACTAACCGGATATGAAGGAGGATGTGATGAGTTATACAAAGACTTACTTAACTTGCCAATAGGAGAAAGTTGAGAGACAGAAGATGGTAGGCTTATTATAGCTACTTCCAATGCCATATCGCCCAAGGGAGAGCATTTCCATGGACTTTATCACTTCCTTACCAAAAGTAAGGGAGCATTCATCCATTTTTGTTGTTATTGATAAGCTCTCTAAGTATGCCACTTTAATTCTTACCACAAAGACCTCAAGCGTAGAAGAGACGGTATAGCTTTTCTTTACGCATGTGGTGAAGTTCTAGGGTGTTCCCTAGAATATTGTGAGAGATAGGAACGCTGGGTTTATAGAGAAGTTTTCGACAATTCTACCTCCTAGGTTTTGAGTTGAGCATGACCTCTAACTACCATCCGTGGAGTGACGGACAAATAGAGAGATTCAATGGTTTATTAGTGGAATACGTTCGACACTTTATCAATGCTAATCGGAAGAATTGGGTTGACTTACTGGATATGGACTAGTTTTATTTCAACATCTAGCAAAGGTCTTCCTCCAACAAGAGCCCTATAGAGATCATTATAAGTCAGCAACCACTATTACCCTTTACAGTAGTAGCACCATATAATGGGAGATGCCTAAGATCTTATGAATTCACTAGGCATTAGAAGTAGAGTTCAGAAGTAGCAAAAGCATATAAGGACAAAAGATTTATCCAAAAGCACATTACTCTAGTTCCTAACATCTCAAAGATTGGAAGAGCAGCCTATAAGATTGAGTCTCCTAAGTGGATGAAGTTCCATCCAGCTTTTCATGTCAACGTCTTGAAGCCATATTATCCAAACATGGAAGACCCATCTCATAATGTGTCCAAGCGATTACATGTCAAGATTAAGTTCAACTTGAGTCAAGTCATAGAAGACATTCTTGCAGAGCAAAGAGTTAGAGATACCGCCACTAAAGAAGAACATAAAGAATATTTGGTTAAGTGGAGAGATTAAGGAGAAGATGATACTAGCTAAGAGATTGAAGAAGACCTCAAGCCTTATTCGAGAGAAAGTGAGCCTTGCCATCTAGAAGACCTCCTCCACCAAATCCAAGCTATAGTACATATTGCTAAGGACGTCAATAGAATTAAGTGGGGGAGGATGTTAAGATCTCTTTTCACAATATACTTATACTAGCAAGAGACTATACTTTTTGTACATATTGTAACATGGAGGGGTAGTATAATTCACTTTAGTTAAGGCCTTACTATTATTAGAAATTTCTACTTTTAGAAAGTGGTGTCATTTCACCAATTTTAATGTCTTCTCCTATTAGGCCTAAAAATGTTTGTAAAGCTCTTTACAAGGGTATGAGTACTCTTCTAGATTGAATCTCTTACTCACCATATTAGTTGATCACAACTGATAGCACCTGTTATATATACAATACCCTCATACACATACATTGTAGCCTTATATTACTGTCAGAATTTATACAAGTGTATTATTCATTTTTCCATTCATGCTTGTGTCCCTTATATTACTATTGGCTTTCTTCCTTATCTGTGTTACTTACAAGTTTAAGCCTTACTTAAGTTTGCTTGCTACTGTAGAGGTAGAACAATAAGCGTTGTATGGTCCGTTTATGCATTAAAGGAAGTTCCAAACCATAACGGCATATGCCATTTAAAGCACAAACTCAATGGAGTTTATTAAAAAGGATTGTTGAAGAATAATTGTTGACAATCTTCTCTTATATAGCCATGTAAGCATAACTAATTATAAACACCCATCCAATAAGAACCTTATCTTTTTTTACCCTAAAGTAGAAGCAATCCCAGTTATAGACTTAGTAGATTCCAGGTTCCTTAATTACACCTGTCACGTAAATGAATCTCATTAGTAGAGGTGCCAAGTTGTCACGACCTAAGGGGATTAATCGTGGCAATCGTTGTATACCATAAAAGGACTATAGATTGAATTCCTTTACAATCGACAAGCTTTTATGCTATACATAAAGCTATAGCTACAACTAATTACCAGGAGTTACGCAAGCATGAGCAATATCATTTCATGATAATAATAATAATAAGATAAAGAAATATAAAACATAATCTATTTATATAAGAATTTACAGATAAGAAGTCTAAAGCATTTCTTAATTTAAATTAGTATCATTTGATTACATAATCAGATCTATAATCTAGATAAACTATCATAAGTATACTTTGATCACGTCTTTCTCTCACATCAACCCCTTGATAAACAACTAATCTTGGGCATGCGGCAGCCCGACTCTATGAACAACTCAGCCTACGAGAGAAGACTATAAGGGTATAAGCTAACTAGCATAGTGAGATAATCCCTTCAACTATAATACAATTAAGTTATACATTAATTAAATTCAATCAAATAAATGCATGTCAATCAGTATGCCAAACATATACATGTAGGTAACCAGGTACTGCATTCAATTTAGATTTAATGCTCTTCGAAGTCAGGGTTGGAGATACATCGGCACAGTTAGATCTGGGTATCATACTAGAACTTATCTCATAACGAAACTCTACGTTTCATATTTAAAAATAAAATGGTATATCCATTCTCAGTTTTATCAAAAACGAGTTTTACATATGATTGTAAGTAGGTTCATACAGCCTTCACTCATCCTTAAACAGAGGCCTCTAGACTTGACCCTTAGCCAAGCTGCTGGTGCCTCCAATGGGGTCAAGGTAAGGTCATATCATACGTGTGCACCATATGAAATCTATAACAATCAAATAATGAACCTACATATGGCCTCTCGCTACCTCTGTATAATATGAAGGCGGGAATTAATTACGCTGTGTATGATTATGTGTATTTTAAGTTAACTTTTTCTAATTGATTAAAATTAGGTTATATTATTTAGTGATCAATAAGGTCACAAACAATCAGTTCCTAGCAAATATATTATGTAACAATCAATATGTTATCATACTTTAAAGTAACTTCACCATTAACAAATAGTCATCATACACAAGCATAACCCACCCTTATACAACATTCATTTATTAAGCATAATTCATATTCACTAATTACAAACACAAGCAAGTACGGGATCATTAGAAAAAACTTACTCAGCTATAATCGACTCAAGGGTCATAATAATCTAAGGGTAGCTTAGGATCAAAGTCAGGATCACCTGAGAATAAGGAATATAGAAAATTATAAGTTTAGGAATTTAAAGCTAAATCAGTATCGTAATTTGTAATGTTTACTTTACTTAGTTATGCAGAATTGTCGATCAAACTTTTTATCGAATCACGTATAACTTTTTTGCTTTAACTCGGATCGTTATAAACTTAGAGTCAATTTTGATCGTTTTCAAGCGTATTTTCTTATAGTGAGGTCCGTTTTGGACGTTGTGACTCACAGTTTGAACTGTGGTATAAAAATATTAAAAAATTTATTATTTTAATTTAAAAAAGTTATAAACTATTGATTTTAGCTTTTTCTTAGTATATTTAAGATTTAATAATTATTTAAATCATAATTGATAATTTTAGTATTTTAAGCTTATTTTACCTTAGTTACTTATTTTTATATATTGTTGAGATTTTAGACTTATTAAATTATTATTTTTTCTATAATTTATTATTTTCCAATATTCTATGATATACATATATATATATATATATATAAATACTTGTATAACTATATATACTAAAATTCTTGTAATATGAAAATACTAGATATAATTATATATACATATACCAATTATTATACTTGTACACATATATAATAAAGACTAGGTTTATATATATATATATATATACACATATTCACGTCACATATATATATATATACATATATAAGAAAATAATAACTTACATGTGTACATGAATATGAAGCACATGTATATATATATATATATATAATATACGTATACTTATACTTATGAATATACATATGAAAATAAAGATTATATACATATGTACATAAATATTCATATTCACGTGTACATATATATATATATCTATGTTTAATTTGTGAAAATACTAAATACATACTATATGTACTCCTATTTATATTTATTTATTTATTATTATTATTTTTATTTTTCGCATACATGTATATATATATATATCCAAATAATAAGATTTCCAAATATCTACTATACATATTCTTATTTATACATACATATATATATACCATATATTCTAACTAATAGTATATATATATATATACATGTCTACATACATATATTTATACATACATAAGAGATACATATATATTTGTTTATTTACCCATATATCTATTATGTACATATAATGAAACATGTAGCAATATACAACAAAATACTTAGTATATACATGCACATACCATATAATATACATATATACAACTAAAATAAATATACTTACCTAAATATGTTGGTATGATGCTTAATTTTCTTCTTCTTCTTCTTAATTTCTTCTTGTTCTTCTCAATTTTGCTTTTTTTTTCCCCACTTTATACTCTCGATTTGATGTTTCTAGATTTATTGGGATGTGAATTAGCAAATGAAAGCAAGTAAAAAAATACAAGATCATTATCCAATTAGATTAGGTATTAAATTAGATATGACACTTCCTTTATTAATTTGTCTTTCCTCCCTTAAGTGTTTGACACTTGTAATTAAAATTCACACACATGGGCTGCTGCATTTGTAGTTGTAAATCCGTGGGAAAAGGAAAAAAAAATAGAAGAGGAAAATAAAAGAAGGAAAAAGAAAGAAAGGAAAATAGAAAAAAATGGAAGAAAAAGGAAATTAGAAATAATTATATGTAATTTTTATAAACTTAAAAATCATAAAAATAATAATTATAAATTAATATTGGAATTTTATGAAAATTTATCAATTTAATTGGTACTTGTTATAATTATAATTTTTATAAGTTATTTTAAAGGTTTTGTTAAAAATTTTATGCGATTATGCGATTTGGTCAATAATTGCAATCGACTACAATTATATCACTATTGAGTGATATTTAATTATTTTATAGGCTTAAAGTTATAGTTTTAGGGTTTCGATCAAGTTCAGATTCGATTTCGGGTAATTGTGCATAAATTAGATTTAAGGTTTTAATACGCAATTTAAGGTTTTATCAATTTCTAGGGTTTTTTTTATTATCAGTGTTATATTCGATTTATTAAATTTCATAATCTTTTTTTGTTACTGGCCTTATTGACTTATGATACAATTTAGGACACTCGAACTTAAATTAAGGTTTGGTTTATCAATTTTCTAGGTTTACACAAGTGACTATAATAGATGGAGCTAATTATAGTAAAAGATATTTAAGACCTCATTTTGTTCTAAGATTAGGAATTTAGAGGTGCCAACTTTCAAATAATGATCTTAAGCGATTCTAATGAATTTTCCTTTCTTTTTCCATTTTCTTTTAAGTTTCAGGGTGGTATTTTCCTCCATCTTTTTCTTAATTTTTAAATTTAAATGAATTCTTTAGCATTTTTAAGTATTATTTAATTAAATATATTAAACTAATTTTCCATATAAGCTAGAGGAGACACATTAGCAGTCAATTCATAAAAAGTAGGTCTTACTACTATTACAAGGATGTAAATGCTGACTTTTAAAAAAGCTGGAGATCTATACAATATTGAAAGTTTTTAGGGGATTATTAGTGTAATTTTGTCAAAAAAAAAAATTAAAACCATAAATGAAGTGAAAACCATTAAAACTTAGTAGTTTTAATTGATCAAACAAAATAAAAATAAAGTGTATCAATAATGATTCCAAATGTTGCCTCTTTTTCCATGTTAAAAGTCTACCAAGCAAATATTTCATTTAGTTTCATCAACCATAGAATGATATTTGAAAATTAAAGTTGATATATTATATGTACCAATAGGGGAAAAAATGAGAAATTTTGTAGTAATAAAAGGAAATATCATAGCTTTCTAAAGCAATAAATTGAAAATCCCCAATTATCTATATTATTAAAATAAAAGAGAGAGATTCTTTTGTATCTTTTATTATTTTCCCAAATCACCCTTTGATAATATTTGTATTTCATATCATTTATATCATCGACCATATGATACATGCCTCTCATGTTATTTGAACAAGAATAGAAATGTTGGTTAATCCAATTCAACTTCTATATTAAAAGTGGCTAGTTCTATATATAGCATCATTTTTCATTTATTATTATATGGATACTTTAATATATATAGTAAAAGTATAATAGATTGTCACATTATTATTATATTTACTACATAGTCAAACCATAACATGCCTATAATTTATCAAATCTCTTTCCCATTTGCAAGTTCAAGATTTAAGGGAAATTGCCGATTTAAAATCATCAATTTGTAAATTGCACATTGTTTAAAGGAATAAAAACAAAAATTTAAGAAGAATTTGTGAAGGCACAGTCATCAATTAAACTCTTAACATCATATATACGTATATTAAAGGGGATAGACCAAGTTTTGGTATCTTTATTGTATTTCATGATTTTTTATATTGAATTTATAAAATTGTATTGTAATAATCCTTTCACTGTGCTACTTAATCCTCCCTTGAATGGAATTTCATATATAACGTAGAGTCACATCTGAAGGATAGAAACACATGATAATTATTTATAAGAAATCCTATTGAATAATATCATATTATGTTTTCTTAAATGTGAATTGCTAGGCTAATACATGTATATGTTCCATCTTAGCACTCAAAATACGTGTATATGTTTAAAATTGTCTATAAATATAAATATCTTAAGATATATGAATATGTTTCTTATATTTATAAAATATATAAAGTTGTCAATTATCTTTAAATCTCAAACTATAATCAAGGTCTCTTGTATGTTTTGATATTGATCTTATAATATGTTTTAAATATTATATCCTCTTACATGTTTGGAAGTCATGATTCATCCACATGTGAAAGAATAGTTTCAACTTCGGTCCACATTTACAAGTTTAATTGCTTTCTGCATCCACATTTCGTAAGTTATTGACTATCAATAGTTAATTGTTTTCATCTGCTTAATCCTACATTCAGACTAACTTATTCCTACGATTAATGGTGAATTTATGGCTTTATATGTGTTTGGTATTATGAGAGTGCAAAATGGAGTTTTAAGTACCCATCCATAAGGAATATATTGCATTATGAAGTAAGTTTTTCTTTTTCTTTGATTTTTTTTTCTTTTACTAGTGTTTATGTTTCTATTATGTTGATCTACAATAATTATTATTGGTTAGATTGGTGATGGTAAAGCTCTCCAAGTTCCTCAAATTTGCTTTTTATTTTTATGTTTAACGTTTTTGAAAAATTTATTTTCATCTTCTTCTTCTTCCTTCTTTTTTTTTTTTAATTATGTGGTCATATTTTATTGACAAAAAACCTATGTTTCTACTATGGCTAATGTCTAGAGAAGCATACTTTATAGAATGCAAGTTGATAACACCATCCATATACTACATAAGTTTGATTTTTAATTTTCTTTTGCTTTGCACCTAACGAACACTTTGTATTTGCTTTAGCAATCTTCATTTGCTTATATTTGAAGTTGCTTTGTTATTAACATAGGGTTTAGATCTTTGGTTCTAATTCTAACATGCTCTTATATGAACAAAGTAAGCTACTTTCATCTAGCAGTATTATATTAATCAGTAGAAACAAAAAAATTTTTCAACTAAATAAAGTCATATCAATGACAAATATTTGCTTAAGGTATTGTAAAATTACGGTGAAATTTGAATAACATCATAAAAAAAGGGTTATAACATATGTGAAAGGAGTAATTATTTATGTTTGAGGAGTTTAATTTCAAATTATTGTTAAACAAAGCAAATCTAATTGATTTAATGTGTACATGCAATTAGCCATTTTATCATGCTTATTTTATTAGCAAGCAAAAAGAAAAGGAATACGTATATTAAGATCTCCTAAGTGTTTTCTAATATATTTGCACGGTGTAATGACCTAGCTTTATTTATAGGAATAAAATCAGCTACTTATCCAAGAATGTTTCTTCTTTTAAGGTTCATGTGATGTGGGTTTTAAACATAATTTTCCATAAATATTGCTTATTCTTCGACCACTTACATTCTATCAATAACATTATCATGTTGTAACACCATTGTTCACTTACGAGAATGGGTATAATGTTTATTTCATCTCACTATTTTTGTTTCTCTCATATCAAGAATTTCTTAATTTTGATTTTTATTTCAATTCATTCTTTTTGTTTTTTTCTCATTTTTAAAGTTGGTTGGCAATGTAATTTTTCACTTAATTGTAATGCAAGTCATAAATGGAGACGAGTTTGAGCATCACAATTCACTTTGATATAATAGTGTTAATTACAAAGAATGTAAATAGAAGATCAATGAAAGAAGTGATTGCCATACATCTCAAAATTGTAAAATATATTATAAACAGTAAATAACCTCCCTTTCTTTCTTTGATCAATTTATATTAATTATTGTATGTATTATTCCTATTGTTTTCTTTGTAAATGGATTTGCTTAAGGATTGTGCAAACATACCTCATAAAATATAATCAATTTTTTTTTCTACTTTTATATCTAAGAGGAAAATGCTGCAGGTGACAACACCAAGAAAAGCTAACTCTCACAGGCATCATCACCATGGATTTGAAGTGCAATGAGAATAGTTTACGTTTTGATTTCACTTCCTTCTTTCTATTTCATTATAGGCTTTTTCTTCAAGTTTAATTGCCATTAGATGTTGTATGTGACAATACTATCATTATTTCTATTACTAGCACTTGGTTGGAAATTGAATTTACTATCTTTTTCAATTTTATCCATCATCGTTCATTATAGTACATTCCTCTTATCTTCTTCTTTTTCTTCTTCTTCTTCTTCATTTAAGCTTACAAATTTTCATTTGACTTAAGGTTGAAGATGGTCTACATCTTCATCTATGCTTAAAAGTGAAAATAAAAAACGTAGCTTTCTGGAAATGTTCAAACTATTGCATGGGATGATATCGATATGGTCATTTCCAAATGATAAATGTTTTCTATATCTTTCTTTTTAATGAGTCAATGTTAAGTTCCTATCTATTAGGACATTTAATCATATTGACTAGTTTTAAAGGTTGTTTTGTATTCTTATGTATTAATTAATTAATTTATCTATTTATTTTATATTATGTTAAAGTGCAAGAGTAATTTGGTGCCTTTTCCTATCTAAATTAATAAATTACAAGAAATTTGGAAATTTAATTAGGATATTATTTAATTAATGGAATAGAAATGACAACAAATGGGATACAAAGAGATTATTTAAGCATCTTGTGAGGACATGTGTCTACTTTTCCTTGATAAATGACAACGATCACATAAAAGAAAAAAAACTATATTCTTATGAAAAAATCCTATAAGTGACTTATTTATACTATTTCTTAAGCACACATATTATGCTTGCAATAAATAACTATAATTATAAGCATTGAATTATGAAAAGGGAAAAGAAGTACATCAATCATAGCATATAGATAAAGGAACTAAAATCAAAATTTTATATAGTGAAGATACAAATAACAATGAAGAATGATAATTAACATGACAATCTTATTGAGCAAAGTCATGCTTGTAAGAACTTTAAGGTGAGAAAACCGTGCTAATTAGTTTTATCATGTATTAAATAAAAGCCTATTATGTACTTCTTAGGATGATCCCATTGCTTCTGAGTCATAAACTAATGTCATTTAGAATGAACTTTTATTTCATTTTATTTTCTTTTTCCAAATAATACATTTTTTTACATGGTTAACATTTGGAAAGTTTCTCCTTATTGATTTTTCAATCATTAAATCATTAAAATTAAATCAATAAGCATAACAAAATGGATATTAAAAGTAAGTGAATGAACATGAAAATATCAGATAAAAACTTACCAAATGTAAATTTTCACACAATAATATTATTCGTCCTCTTATATCACATTTAGTATGCATGAATAGTTTAGAACGAAAGGAGTGAAATAAAATGGAACTAAGATCGAAATGATAAGTCCATTGACATGTTTGAAAATTTCAAGATTGGAGTGAAATGGAATTTTCAAGTATTGCTATAGTAGAATTCATTAAAAATGTTGTTTATATATTGTATGTTATAAGAAATTGTGATCTTGTCCTCTTAAAAGCAAAATGGAATTCCTCTTTGGGGATAGAATTATCGATTCTAAGAAATTGCGATTCTATATTTTAAAAGCATCTGCAAATAAGGGAAGAGGGATATAGAAAATAGAAGTTGATTGTATGGAGAAAAGAGTGACAAAATATCAATTTCGACTTCCTCATATTTTATTTTCGATTCTGCAATATTGATATGATGCAAGGCTATTTGAATATGTTCAATACTAACTACTATTAAAAAATAAGAGATGCTCTTTCAATCTAACGAATGAGTGGGACTATGGTGATTTACATATATGATTTACTGACCTTTGTAAGATAATTGAGTAGCTATCAAACAAGAATTTACATGTAATATTAAAAATAAAAGTAATTTTAAGGACACATGATCCAAAATGCCCCTTAGAGTGGTAGGGGAAGAGAAACAAAAGTCAAAATACAAAAAAAAAGTGAAAATTATAAAATATCGATATTGTATAGCAAAACATTAGCAATGTGTAGTTATATTGGATAAAGTAAGGATCTAATGGCAGTGGACAGTTTTAGTTAACGAGCATTTTACTAATTCCATGAAAACTAAAAGTAATAAAAATATTGTAATTATATATAAAACACTCCTTTTCTTTGAGGCTTAAATGCTTATAAGAAATCATGTAAATAATAGCTTAATTGACAATCTTGCTAGTTAGGGAAAGTTTTGTTGAGAATCATACTTTGATATGGTATGGCTTGTAATTAACTAGAAATAGTAGGGACAATATTGTTAGGGAAAATATTCAAACTTGTCACTATCTCTTATCCTAAATAAAAGATAACTCAACCTCATATATTTCCTTTACTAAAACATTACCTTACTTTTCTCCAGGAATAGAAAACTTCCAGTTCTTAACCTAACCCCAAAACCCTAACAAAGATTCGCATTAATGAAGGAGAAATTTAGCAAGAATGAATCTTTCTTCCATATTCAAGTAAATTTTCCTTTTATCATCATTTTTTTTTTGTCAATTTATATCTTTTAGGATTTTCTTTGGGTTATAGGAGAAGGTGGTGCATTTGTTGATGTGGTGGTGGTGGGATAATTATTGTGTGATCAATTTTCAAAGATGTTGTATTATTCGTGTTACATGTGCATACGTATGACGTGTTAGGTGTTGTTTGTGGAAAATTTGGTGCATTATAGTGGCTTTGATTTTTGTATGTAAGCGAAGTTCATGTACAAGGGTATAATTGATGGTGTATGCATTTGCTTGCCGTGCATGTGTGTTTGAGTGAGAAAGAGAGATGAGAAAGAGAGTGAGGTGTGTACTATATGGGGTAGGGGGTGAGAGTAAGAAAGGAAGAGATGAGAGTATGTGCATGATATGTAGGATTGGGGAGGGGGGGGGGGTTTAAGGTAGGTGGGTAGGGGTGGTGGTAGGAGGGTAAAAGGAAAAGGATGAGGAGGAAGATGGAGAAAGAAAGGGGTAGGAGAGAGAAAGAGAAAGGGGCGAGAGGGAGAGAGAGAAATAGAAGTCATATGTTAAGTATATATATTAATTGAATAATATTGAATGATAAGTATATATTAAATATAATATATATTATATAATATAATATTATGCATGGGTAAATTACATATGGGTATATATATATATATATATGTACATATATTACATATGGTTCGCATTTGCATAAGGGTTGATGTGTGTATGTTACGGGATGTCAGAAAGTATATAAAAGGCTATGAAAAGATACCTAGAGAGTGATTTGGAAGCTTAGAGGATAAGAAGAAAGGTTTAGTTAACATGGATAAGTATTGAGTGGAGTTGGAATGTATTAAATAAAATGCTAAACTTGACATTTTATACTTTTACACAAGTGCTAGGAGTTACAAGGAATAAAGTTACATTAGAATAGGAGCTCTAGGTATGGGATATTTGTTTGATGGTTATGTGTGTTAGGCTAATATATAAACCGGCCTTAATTGATAGTGCAGCTTGTGTTTAGCTTCGACCACCTACTAAGCGGGTCCAATCGTGTTGGTAAGGCACTTAGTGATCTTTACATGATGCTGTCTCCAATGGAGTCCTACACTGAAAGGACCCAAGTAGATTTAAGATGGTTTTTAGCACTCGAGTGATTAGGGAAGACCCAATAGCAATTCCTATGTAGTATTCATATATTGTATGTATAGGGGTCACCAGTAACCCTAAGTCTCAGGATGTAAAGATTATGATATTTGTAGACTTAAATCATAAGATTTAAAACGGTTGTTTATTGTATTTATGATGATACTTGTATTTGTACTTGAGTTTTTACTTATGTTTCATGTGCATGTGTGTTATCTTATATTAGGCATTGGCTCACCCGATAGTGATTACTGTTTTCCAGCTATATGTCTAGGCATTATTGATGATGTGGAGTATATGATGACGTAGGATACGACCACTAATTGAGGATGAAGACTATTACTATGGTAGTGCGTCAAGATATGCATAAATGCTAGGCTTAGGTTATGTTAAGCTAAGAGCTTTTTATTTTAGTTTTCCAGGCTATGTCGGCAATTTATTGTATTTAGTGGATTGAGTAGTTTATTATGCCACTTATAGTTGTAAATTAAGGAGATTATTTATTATGAAAGTTGATAGATTTGCATTTAATTATGGCATCTAAATAGGTTAAACGATCCTAAAAGCTTGACATGTTAATAGAGGCTAAAAATACGTGGTGGACTATAGCGTTTTAAGTTTTGGGATTTTATAGTTTTAATGGTATCGAAGCTTATGTTAAAGGATTCTTAGAGTATTTGGTATTGAATCTTTAGGATGGTAAGATATATAGAGTGTGAGTAGTTAAAGGGGTAGGCTTAAGTTTAGGGTAGTAGTTCTTGTCAAGGGTTTAGGGTAATTTGTCTTAATCTCACATAAATCTCTTACTTACATCCCCATGATATTGACATTTGCTGCAAATTAATATTTATACTTTTCTATTTTAGCTGTCATCTTATCTCGTATTATCTTTTCCTTAGTTTTTACTTGATTTTTCATCATCCTTTACTCTTATATTTGTTATCTTCATGTATTTAGAACTAGTCTATCATTTTCTTCTTTTTTTTTTTTTTTTTTGCTTCTCTGTCAAAGCTGCCTCATCCTTCTATAGTTTTACTTTAGTGTGGGGGAGGAAGAGTTAAACTGGTGTTGTAGAGCTAACATTAGAGTTAGAATTGGCAAATTTAATCCCTTCGATATCCTTAATAATGTAATGCAAGTAAAATACTAAAAAAGGAATGGAATATAAGCTACTTAATTTATATTAAGGATATAGAAACAATTTATGAATAAGGTATCCATATGTACATTCATAACCAAAATCTAGCTATACTATATATGATAGTGTAATTCTATGAATAATCAATTAGTGAATTTAAAAGAATTGGTAAACTTAAGTAATTGATCACAACACCTCTTAGGACAAACAAGACACCTTAAAAAAATGTACAATATAATAGAAATTGAAGAACTATAAATATTAATGTCAACACGAAGGAAAAATAGGAACCTACTTCACCAAATTACTTATAATAGGTATTGAAGCAACAACTAGCAAACATTACTGATTCAAGGACTAATTATTACTAATAGTGACAAATTGAGTAGAATACTAAAAGCTTGATTTGGTATTCCATTGTACTATAAGCCTCTAAAATTGTGTTTAGGGAAACCATACTTAGATTTAGGACCTCCAAAAAAATTTATTCAATTGAGTCTAATATTTATGATTAGGATGTAAAAGTTAGTTGAAGTGACTCAATAAAGTTATATTCAAAAAAATAATGGCCAAAAATCTCAATTTTAGCCTTAAAAGTATAATTATTCAATATAATATAAAAATTGTCGAAACCTTTAAAACCAAACTCGGAATGCAACAATGACCTATAAATAAGTTAATTAGGCTATAAAAAGAAAAAATATAGCATATTATACTATATGAGCATATACATTTTTTATGAGTACACTTGAGATATATAATAATTATATCTATAAATTAATCCAAAATTATATAATTATATATGATATGTGCTAAACTCATAATCATAAATAGAAAATGTACCTGAAAAATAAATGATATGTGGGAAACATAATTACATGAGTACAATTACATATTATACATGATACATATATAGGATATATACATATTATCGAGCTTGGTTTTTCACCTCTTGGTTTTTATGAATAAATTTTCTTTAAATTGATCAATATTAAACCTTATCTGTTTAATACTAACACTTGACTAGGGTTTAAAGAAAATTGGTTTTTATTTTGAAAAATACTTTGGAGTCACTACCCAATCGAAGTCAGGAAAAAAGTTAAGTTATAACCAATTTGATGGATTGATCAGAAATTAGTTACTGGTCTTAACGAGAAAACCAATTTTATCAAAAAAAGTTTTATGAAGCCAAAGATCTGATTTCGAGGATTAGGAATTTTAAACTGTTATAGGTACCACAAACTTACCAAATTGGATAATTTGAACAATGTAAACCAAAAAGGAAAAATCAAGCTTTTTTATTTCTTGTTGTCACCCCAAAGGTACCTACATACATGCTATTCGGGATTAAACATATATAGTTCTTTTTTTAAAACTTTAATGAGTTAAGTTGATTTTAATTTGAAAATGCACCAGATTTATCTTTTTAGTTTAATTTGATTTATTTAAGAAAATTTCTAAAAGAGAAAAGGGTTCTAAATAGGAAATTTAATTTTTTCAGAAAATTCTAAAATGCCCTAATTTGGTAAGGGTTCATTTGCTTTTGTTTTATTTTTGAGACAACACTTTTCTAAGTGATAAATTTTTTATTCACTAACCTAATTAATTACTATTATTATTAAATATTATCTTATTTATTCTTTTTATTATATCTATTTCCACTATACTAAAAATAAATAAACTTTTCTTTTTCCGCTCTTTTGTTTTTCTTTTCTTCCTTTTTTTTCTTGCTTTTCCCTTTTCTTTTCTTTTTTTCTTCTTCTTTGTTTACTATTACACTTACATTTACGATAAATAAATAAATAAACAACCACTAAATAATCAAATAAAAAGAGATAAAATAAAAAGAAAAAAAACAAAATAAAACTAAGCTTTGAACGTAGTGGTCGTACGAGTTGAATCTGGAGCAAATTTCAGGTCAGGCTTCGGTCAACAGGTTGGAGTCGGGTTGGACTCCGGATCTAAGTTGGGTAAACTCTAGGTTTAGGTCAAAGGAGGAGCAGCGGCTTGCCTAGGTTGATTCTCCTTGATTTGGCCACCAAAACGAACAAGTGAAGCGTTTTTTGTATGTTTTGAATTGGGAATAGTAGGGCTAGAGAAGTTGCCTTAACGTTTGGGGATAGTTTGGAGGGTGGTGTGAAGTGGTGGTTACAGAGGTGTTTGGGGAGATGCCATTAAGAGGATGCTGGAAAGGTGAGAAGGGAGTAGTTTTAGGTTTTAGGGTATAGGAAGTTCAACTGTGGGGTTGGTTTAGGTTGAAAAGAGTCGAAAACGGTGGTTTTGAAGGTAAGTGTTTGGTGGTTAGGGTTTCAATGGTGGTTAGTTAGTAGTGCTACTAGGAGTTATAACTAAGGGTGAGGGTAGTCAGGTTTGGAAGCTTCCGTAGTGGGGGAGCTAACCAAGGTGGTGGTGCTATCCAAGGATGGCTAGAAAGAAGAAGTCGAGGAGAGAGAGAGGGTTTGATAGAAAGAGAGTGAGCGAGAAGAGAGAAAGAACTTATGAGTGATTTCTTCATGATTATTCATGCTTATGTTTGTCAAATTTATAGGTTCTTAAGCTTACATGAGTTTAGACAGCTCGTTAGTGGCCGAAATCTACCATTAACATCTTGGCTCTGAAACTAACATTTTCCATTTTTTATGCTCGATTTGGCTGGTCTTGATGGATGAATGTGAATGAGATTTCGGTTAAAAATGAAACTAAGCCATGCTTAGTTTGCAATTTCACCACTGATTTGGTGAAATTGCAATAAAAAGAAGCTCAAAAATTATTTTATAACTAGTTGACTGAGGAGGAAAGTGTGAAAGACTTGGGGAAAACAAGGGAAAAGGGGGAAAGAGAGGAATGTCGCCTAATGTGATGTTGATGTGGCGCTACGTCAACCGATTTGACCAACCACGATGTGTTACGTATCAATAGTGACATGTTGCAGTTGACGTGGCATGCCACTTGGCACCATGTCAGCATTGGTCGTCTAACTCAATGCCGCCACATGTCAGGACATGTAGTGTAATGAGATCCTAACACGTGGCAGTTCTTAACTTGATAGCGCAATAAATGTTAAAAAAAAAAAAAGAAAAAGAAAAAGGCAACTTTGCCTCTAGTAAGATTCGAACCTTTAACCTCCAAGTTTAATCTAATGCCAAGTCTAAGTATTTATTCATTAGACTATTGGCATATACCTTATCCATATGTATAATTAAAGTGCATGTATGAACTAGGCCAGTCTAAGCTAGATTCAAATATAAGTTTAGGCCCAATGATCTCCATTTTAAATTTATTTAAAAATTAAAATCTATTCTAAAAAATTATTATCAAAATTCTCTACATCTTATTTTTCAATTTTTTCCTTCTTTTTGGGAATTTTCAATTTTCTAGATTTTTTCATTTTTTTTATTTTCCAATTTTCTTATTTTTTTATTTTCCTATTTTTAATATTTTTTATGTTTTTTCCTATTTTTCTATTTTTTGTATTTTTCTAAACTTCTTTTTTTTTTTTCTAAATTTCTTATTTTTTTATGTATTTTCTTTAATTTTATAATTTTTTGTGTTTTTCCTAAGTTAAGACTCCTTATACTATTGAAATTAAATTAAATTAAATAAAAAGAGTGAGAAAAAATTAGGTATCTACACATGTATAATAACAAATATACAAAATAATGGTGTAATACATATATATATATATATATATATATAATACCAATAATTAAATAAAAAGCTAACTAAAAGTCATTCTAATGGCTAAAATCAATTAGAAATTGGTTAAACTAGGATAACATGACTCAAAAGGTGAATTAATATAATTAAGACCCCTCCTACTTATCTTATTCATGAACAATTGAGAAAAAATCAAAGGAAAAATTGCTAATACTCCAATTCGGTATCAATAAGCTACATAATGCCAAATTAGACACTTTAGAACCTAAGACATCTAAAGAAAATTTGAGAGAAACAATTTAGAAAATAGAAAAATTAACACAAAAATAGAGCAAGGGACTATGTAGGATTAGTGTAAGCCCTAAAGTTCAGCTAAGTAACTGTAGGATTGAACTTAGAACCCAAGGTTTAGGGCGATCGGCTAAAGGATCCGATCACACCCAAATTATAAACTATTGAGAGAAATATTAGTAAAAATGACCCCGTAAACTTAAATTTAAGAACATAAATAGTAAAATAGGAGACTATAAAATTTTCAAATTTTAAGCATAATAGGTATTAATCATCGAAAATGCAAAAAGTGTAATGAAATAACTAATAAATTACTAGAGATAGATTATATGTATACTAAAAATTTTAGAATGACCAAAATAATATTTAGGAATGTTCACGTGTACCCTACATGTATGTACGTATAGATAAAAATACGCGTAATTACCTAAATTAGCCTAAAACTAAGCAAATAATTAAAGAAAAGTACAAAATAATTATAGACAAAATCAGAAAAATCAGAAGAGGATAAGCTGCAACAAGATAAGGTCATGGTCAACAAGAAAAAAAATAACCAATAAGAATTTGACAAACAAAAAGCCAAAAATTATGGAATTGGTGCAAAATCCCATCAAATTAATGCACATTAATTTCTAAAATTGTCTATAAATAGGGGAAAAAATTTCAGATGTCCTTTGGTCAGTTTATGATTTGAGAAAAATAAAAACACCGAAAAAATCGAGAGAAAATTCAGAAAAGAAAAATAAAAAAAGGAAAACTGTGCACTTAGGGATTTTAAAGGGAACCCACACTAGACGAGGAGTTGGGAGTGGACGGCCACCACCACCACACGGTGGTGGTAGCGCCCAGGCCAGCCGACAAGGCCACGGCGGCCCGCGGTGGCCGGAGCCACCCAAACCGGTGAGTCCAAATTCCGGCCTGATTCTTGTGAAATTTTGTAAAAATAGTAAATATAATTAGAAAATTATGAATTTTGTTATTCTGAGATATTTTTGTATGTAGTTTGTAGGAAAAATATTATTTAGATGAAAGCATGTCGCATAATATAGGGTCCTTAAGAAATCATGCAAAACCGAGCACATTTCGGTTTAGAAATAAATGACCTTAGGAGTGTAGTTTATAGCTCAATTTTTTTCTGTAGGATGCTCATGTGATATAGAACAGTGCTATAAAGCCATTTTTTTAAAATTAATTTTCAAATTTTTTAAGTTAATTTTTAGCCCTAAAATGATGGTAAAATTGGGTGATTTAGGGTTAATTAGGTGATTAGGATGTTAATTACTAATTGGGATAGTAATTATATGTTTAGGGATGTTAATCTCTTATGTGGAAACCTAATCCTAGTCTATGAAGTGTTAAGTGTAAGTAATGAAGGTGTTATGTGGTAAATGTAGAAAATTAGGAATATGTAGAATTAAAAATTAATAAATATGTAAAAATTAGGTTTAATTAGATAATAAAATAATGAAAATTAGAACATAACAAATCTGAAACAAAATTTAATTTTAGGTAATTATATGAAAAATGTAAAAATTTCTCATAACATGAGTAAATTCGGTACACTAATACGGATTTAAGTATACCGGATGGAATAAAATGCTGACTAGGGGTAGTAACCGTATTTAGGAGATCGGAAAGTAATGTGATTAATTTCACATTATGGGTTGAAATGGATTTGTAGGGTTGGAATCTAAAACATTACTTAGAAATCGAACTAAAAACCTAATTTAGAAATCGGTGTGAAAACCGAACCTGAACCTAACCCCAACCCTAAAATAATTATAAAAAACTTAATACCTAGATAATTAGGTATATTTAACCTTAAACAAAACCTAACAATAAGAGTTATCGGATAAAATGAACTTATAATATTATATGAAATACTGAAACCACGTTCGTGTTATAGGAATTATCGGCGATGACCTGAGCAAATCGGACCTCGAGTGAGTGAGCGAGAAGTCGAGGTAAGTTGGGATTAATACAATGCTGTATTTTGGAGGCTTAAGATTATGCTTGGTTGTGCTTATTAGATAGAGAATGTGTGCATGTGCTTTATTATGGGTGATGCTATGATTCTGTTTGTTGCTTTGGTACATATTGTATGACTTGCATGAAAGGATTGATCACCCTAAACTGGACTTAATTAAATATCCAACCAATAATCATAATCAGACATGCATGGCAACCCGTTAGGGGAACTTAAGACTCTCCGGCCAAATACCGACCCCTTCGGAATGGATAGCACAGGATTGCAAAATGGTCCCTTTTTCATCCTCAGTTGAACTAAGTAGCAGGAGAGGAGGTCATGGTGAGGGTGAAGACAGTGGTTCGAAGGTAGTCACGGGAGGAGCAAGGTCTCCATTACACAAGCCTGGGTTTGGTCGTGAGCTGTTGCATTAACGACAACTCCTCAACCCGGATTAGAGCGGGCGTAATTTCTCTAATTTCACAACGGGCCGGACAACGTCGTGCGATGGCATTTGCTTGCACATGCATTGCACCTAATAAGTGATTGAAAACCTTGTTGTGTGTATGGTATAGTTTTAAGTCCTCCGTCCTAACTTACTGAGCTGTGGTTGCTCACATCCCTATAGACGTCGTGCAGGTGCTGGCTAAGAAGCGGCAACAACTACTCTGAAGCTAGCAACTGCTGAATCCTGGGGAGTGAGGAAAAATATTGAAGAATAAACACATATTTTTAAGGTCTAAGTTTTTATTATTTTTCATTTCCGAATGATGTAATGATATAGAAAAGTATTATAGAAAAATATTGTAAACTTTAACTGCAATAACTGAATTATAACATATATATAATTCCTCACTTTTATAGGTAAGTGATTTATTTAACTTACAAACTGTCTACTTCAAAGCGGGTTAGTCGTGGACGCCTTGTGTAGATCAGGTCTAAGATAGCGGTTGTAAGGCCAACTTCTATCTTAGGATGGTTTACATGGCGGGGTTATTACGACTCTGCCGCTTCGGGGCGTGACAGTTCTAAATTGGTATCAGAGTGTAGTTTTACTGAACTCGCTTTGAAATGAACAATTAAAAGAATTAGACACTTTAGGAGTACATTGAGAGTGGGTAGAAATAAAGGGATATTAAAGTAACGAACTACAAATTATAGGATAAGTAGTAACTGTAACGCTACATTAAGATAGGCGTTAATCGAAGTCAACTCTGGTGATGGGATCATGTAGAGAAATTGGTGATTAGTTGAGGTGAGTAGTTGAGATGATTCAAGTGGAATGAAGAAGAATCTATGATGAAATCCATAATTAAGATATGGAGAACAATATGATAATTGATTAAGTCGGAATATGCTATTGAGGAGTTTGTTACCGAAGTTACGTTGTAATTGATGAGACTTATGGATGATAATAGAGATTAATCTGAGTTTTAACATAATGGAGTTCATGTGATATGACTTGATGAATTAGGATGGTTTGGAAGTGAAAGATTGTAACTTAGATGACGTTAATGAGATATGTGTAATAAAGATAGAAAAGAGATACTCTATTCTGCTAGTTCAACTTATACTTCGACTAATACATCATATATCCTTGGACGATTAACCCCAAAAGATTTATTAAATGGTTATTACATTTTCTTGAATCAGTTGGAGTAGATTAAAATTTTATACAGTATGAGAATACAATATGAGAGGTGACAATTGATAATAGTATTGAGGAGTTTAGTAATAATAAGATATATGGAATGATTACTACTTCTGATTTTCTTATTGAAGTACAACGTCCTGAATCACCAAATGGAAAATGATACTCAATGAATGGGAAGATAAATGTGGTGGAAATTGGAATGATGAATACAATGTATTAAATGGTTATATTTTTGTTAGAAGTTAGAATTGATCATATGATTAGCTATTCATATAAGTTAGGATCCTATTGATATTTTAATAGATACAGTAGTGCTCATTAATGGATATGTATTCTTTAAATATGTACATATGCTATGATGTATTATACACTTGTGAATAAGAATGTGAAAGAGGATTGGATACATCTTAGGTGACCAATTTTGGAAGTGTTTTGTATATGTAAGAATTGATGGTTTATTGAAGTGATTTAGGCTGAATGAAGTGTAATCTTTGAGTTAATATAGAGTGGAGGTGTAAAGAAATTTGATAGAACCGATCGGTGGGATATGCTAATATTGTGGATGAAATTCCTAAGAAGTTTGTTGATGAATTTGTGTTGTAATCAATGTGATGAGATGAAGTGACGAGACTCATGAACAATAGTGGAAATCAATTTGAGTTTTGGAACAAGAGAGATGTGGTGATATGTATAAAAAAATAAGGTGAATCCGAAACTCATAGGATTTGTGAGATGATCTTAGCTTGGTGCTTGGTATAAATATGAGGTAGTATAATTTGAAATGAAATAAAGAATGGTATAGAAACGGATTCTAAGAAGACAAAACATTGAGAGGGAAAAGTTAGAAACCGATTCAGAAATGAATCAGAACCTATACTCGAGGTATAATCAAAACCTAAGTCAAGAATAAACCTTATATAAAATAAGAATGCAGTATAGGAAATGATAAATGATGATAATAATAAGGAGTCTAATGATGAAAAGGTATATGAAGTGATTGTTATTTCTGATTTTGTTCTATGGAAATATAAAGGATCAAATCAACGAGTGGAAATGATATTGAATTAATTAGAAGACAAATTTAGTGGAATTCTTTTGAATGAATAGTTGTTATAAGTAATTTGAATTTTGGATATGGTATGATAGTTGATCGTGTTTTCTTAAGAATTAGAATTAACCCTGCATTAGTTATTTATATGTGTGGATATCCAAACGATCTTTTAATGGATGTAACAATGCTTTTCGATGAAGTGTAAACTTTTGGACATGTGCAAATGCAATGATGATTGACATATTTGTGGCTAGGAGTGTAAAAAGATCAAATGTATTTTGGTAGACAATCTTGGAAGTCTTTTATACGTGTAAGAATAGTAGAAGGAATAATGTTATGAGGTTACAATCAAACTAAGAATTCTTAGGTCTTTAATGAATCATGAATTAAAGAATTATAATTTGGAGTGATAATTAAGTATGAGTGAAGCCAAATGAATATGAAATGGATAATGAGATCCTTATGTAGTGTTAAGGCAAGTGGAATTATATTATTATATGGTCCTTATATTTGATTATAGGAGATGGATAGTTATTAAATGGTACATGATAAATGAAGTAAGATTGCTACGTAAACTACAATTGAATAAATATCCAAACACCCTAAAATATTAGTAGGATGAGTAACAAGCGACGGTGGAGATGGAATTAAAGTAACCAGTTGGAGACAATTAGGACTTTTGATCAACAGTTACTTAATTATCCTAAGGACCCATCTAGCAAGGCATAACTCTCTAGAAAGTAAATTTTATGAGACAGTCATCTATTAGTAAACTAATTAGAATAAGGAATGTTGATTTTCGATAGTATTTAAGGATTCGAGCTTAAAAGAATTAGAAGATAAGTAGTGATTTTAGATCCTCACTGTAGAATATGCAAATGGACGAAATGCAGGTACAAGGATGGTATTAAGGTATTCATTCCATATAAGTTAGAAACTAGTGAATGGACAAGGATTTTAAGATGATTGAGATTATCATTACCTATCAGCTTAGAATTTATATTAAAGAAAGGATATTAATCCATAGAATCATAGGATATGATGGAAATGGAATTTAAAAAGGAAAGTTACTGATGGTAGATTATGAGAAGTTTATTCATATCTATAAAGAAGAGATTGAAGAAAATATCACTAAGTACTGAACCTACTAGTAATATATAAGAGTTTAAATGTATTTCTAAAGATTATTCTATGGATGTTTGAATTTCATGACTAAGTCAATCAAGAATCAAACCTATGATCGAAACTCTGTATTGGACGTTGTAAATGAGACTTAAAGAGTTAGAAGGTTAACTATCAAATTCTAGAATAATGTTAGATTGGAAGAGCATCAAGATACGATCAGTGCACTAATTGTAGTCCTAGAATCAGGAGAAAGAAATACATGCCAACCATATATGGAAACACTTGTGGTGGTATCCATCAATAGTATTTTGATATATAAAATATCTGGGGACAGCATTATTGAAGTTGAGTGATCAAAATAGTATATTGAAATGGAAGACATGTGATTTTCGAAAAAGAGATTATGTTTTCATTAGTTCGTTATATTTGGATAAGAGATTTTGGTGGATATTAGAAATATTGAATTAATGATTAAAGGAAAAATCTATTGAGGTAATCTAGTAAATAAAGAAGCTATGAAGCTACAATGTACTTCATATGAGAAATTGCAATAGGTAATCTAATAGGAACATGGCATATCTGAATTGTCCAATTGTTGTTGTTGAGTCTCATGTCTTGTCGATGTGGTCAGTGTATCTTGTTGTGTGATGTCTTGTCCAGTAATAATCTCAATACTGTTTCTTTTGCTGAGTCTGTCAGTCAAAAGTTATATTCATCCTCCTCGAGTCAAGTCAAGTCAAATTAAGTTGTTAACCATCTCATTTGAATCCGAGATGGAGAAGCGTTAAGATTTGCCAAATTGCTTCTGTTGATCCTATGCAAAGATTTATGAAGAACAAATGAGAAGCTAAGATAGCAGTATCATCATTTTGAATAGAAGATTATGGATGAGAGGAAAGGTGATGATATGAAGTAAATGTAGAATCGCTAATGATCATAAATAAAACTTAAGAAACAATCAAATAAAGAATAAATGGAGAATAAACCAATAAGAAAATTTGCAAAATCGTAAAGCTATGTTATAAGATAATACGATGTGATTAAGAGACTACAACGATGAAATAAGCCCTGATCGATACTAAGATAAGGAATGCAAACGAAGGAAATTAAGAGATCGGGCAAAGGATCGAATAGAAAGGAAATGAAATGTTAATTAGAAAGCAACTAAGGAACTTAATCAATAGATTACACAGAAGTCTCGTTTGATGATAGCTCAGTAGAATGGAAGACGAGACTTAAGGATATAAAGTAACCCCCAAAAATACTGGATAATCAGGTTCTGAAGTTCAAGAGTTGAGACACGAAATAGGTAAGGATACGACCTGATGAAGGTCTAGACTTAGAAATTTAAGTAGAGCTAAATGTACTATCAATCCTAGCAAGTAAGCAATACAAGGACAAAACTATTTTTAAGGGGGGTAGAATGTAAGCCCCAAAGTTCAGCTAAGTAACCGTAGGATTGAACTTAGAACCCAAGGTTTGGGGCGATCGGCTAAAGGATCCGATCACACCCAAATTATAAACTATTGAGAAAAATATTAGTAAAAATGACCCCGTAAACTTAAATTTAAGAAAATAAATAGTAAAATAGGAGACTATAAAATTTTCAAATTTTAAGCGTAATAGGTATTAATTATCGAAAATGCGAAAAGTGCAATGAAATAACTAATAAATTACTAGAGATAGATTATATGTATACTAAAAATTTTAGAATGACTAAAATAATATTTAGGAATGTTCACGTGTACCCTAAAATAATTATAAAAAACTTAATACCTAAATAATTAGGTATATTTAACCTTAAACAAAACCTAACAATAAGTGTTATCGGATAAACTGAACTTATAATATTATATGAAATACTGAAACCACATTCATGTTATAGGGATGATCAGTGATGGCCTGAGCAAATCGGACCTCGAGTGATTGAGCGAGGAGTAGAGGTAAGTTGGGATTAATACAATGCTGTATTTTGGAGGCTTAAGATTATGCTTGGTTGTGCTTGTTAGATAGAGAATGTGTGCATGTGCTTGATTATGGGTGATGCTATGATTCTGTTTGTTGCTCTGGTACATATTGTATGACTTGCATGAAAGGATTGATCACCCTAAACTGGACTTAATTAAATATCCAACCAGTAATCATAATCGGACATGTATGGCAACCCGTTAGGGGAACTTAGGACTCTCCGGCCAAATACCGACCCCTTCTGAAGGGATAGCGCAGGATTGCAAAATGGTCCCTTTTTCATCCTCAGTCGAACTAAGTGACAGGAGAGGAGGTCGCGGTGAGGGTGAAGATAGTGGTTCAAAGGTAGTCATGGGAGGAGCAAGGTCTCCATTACACAAGCCTGGGTTTAGTCGTGAGCTGTTGCATTAACGGCAACTCCTCAACCCGGATTAGAGCAGGCGCAATTTCTCTAATTTCATGATGGGCCGGACAACGTCGTGCGATGGCATTTGCTTGCACATACATTGCACCTAATAAGTGATTGAAAACCTTGTTGTGTGTATGGTATAGTTTTAAGTCCTCCGTCCTAACTTACTGAGCTGTGGTTGCTCACATCCCTATAGACGTCGTGCAGGTGCTGGCTAAGAAGCGGCAACAACTACTCTAAAGCTAGCAACTGCTGGATCCTAGGGAGTGAGGAAAAATATTGAAGAATAAACACATATTTTTAAGGTCTAAGTTTTTATTATTTTTCATTTCCAAATGATGTAATGATATAGAAAAGTACTATAGAAAAATATTGTAAACTTTAACTGTAATAATTGAATTGTAACATATATATAATTCCTCACTTTTATAGGTAAGTGATTTATTTAACTTACAAACTGTCTTCTTCAAAGTGGGTTAGTTGTGGACGCCTTGTGTAGATCGGGTCTAAGATAGCGGTTGTAAGGCCAACTTCTATCTTAGGATGGTTTACACGGCGGGGCTGTTACGACTCTGCCGCTTCGGGGCATGACAATTAGTCCCTTAACCAAATGTTGATCTACCCACCCATGTGCTACCTTTCTGACATCCCCCATCCATTGCCAACTAACAGAGCGTTGACGAACAATTTGGTCAAATCTCCACTATGTTTTTACCTAATTTTCTAAAAATATTAAATTAAGTCATAAAATTATGAAAAAATAAAATTGAATCTAGGTTATTTTAGATATATTTTCATGTGGTAATTTTATTTTTGTAGAATTAAGATTATTTTATATACTCTCTTAAGAAAGTCACTATTCATCTAAATTTTGACTTTCAAAATAAATCACTCAATGATGTAGTTTCTAACTCAAAATTTCTGAATGGAATACATATGTTATTTATTTAATTTCTATGTAGCTAGATTTTTAATTTAGATATTTTTTACATTTACTGCATTTTTTTACCTTGAAAATAGCTTGAAATAGGGTGAAATTATGGCATAAAAGGGTATTTATAAAAATAATTGATGGAAATGATAACTACGGGCTTCTAGTGATTCATAATGATATTAGGATATATTGAAAATAATTTTTTGTATAAAAATGATAATATTTGGTTAATTAAATGTAATTTAAGGGTAAAAATGTAATTACAAGTATATAAGCGATAGACCTGATATCATGGAATAATTTATTAATTGAATTACCCATATTTTTAAGAATATATAAATTTTAGGGGAATTATTTGCTAACTCAAGTCATTTATTTTGAATTGTTTTAGTAAACTAGCTTAAATTACGAACCGGTACATGTTTTTAGTAATAATAGGAAAAAATTTGATAAATATTAAAATAAAAACTATACGTATATGTGCTAGCCAATTTTGGTAAAATTGAATTTTTTAAATATATTTAATAATATTTTTATGATCGGGTTATGATATATACATATTAAGGTTAGATAATACCTATATTATTCAGTTATATTAGTAAATTATATAAAATACAGTTCAATTACATAAAGTGGGTATAATATGATAATACATATTATAGGTACATATAGGTATATTAGAAACTCAAAATACTCTTAAGATTTCTTCTTTTGAAATAGAATCCATAATACATAACATTAGAAGTATGCGAACCTAATGATACTACTTTTATAAAAATGAGACAATCCAGGATAATATAACCTATATTTCTATAATATTATGAGAATTTACGTATAATGATAACTTTATCGTAATTGAAACACAAATTAACCAATTAAAACCACATTTCAATATGATTGAAATGATATATTATATGTAATAATATAACTATATATATTATCGATACTTAATAACTTAACTTATATAATAAAACAATATTTCATTATATAAGGAAATAATAACATACTTTTGATATATAAATATATATATTTATATATAATTATTAAACGAAATACAGATAAATGGAACCTTAATGTTTTCGTAATTCTTATAAAAACTAAATATGTGTTTTGTGTATATTTAGAGTCTCCTAGTGAATAAAGTATCGACAATATAAGTCTTTCACAGCGAGTATCAAGATAGGTAAGTTGGGATTGTAGCTTTATTGCTTATTGAGATGCTGTTTTAAAATATTTAGAGATTTAGAAGTACTTCTGATTGTGGTTGCAAATTAGCAATCTATATGTATGCCATGTGTGTGCTTAGTATTCTATTTGTGATTGGAGTTAAACTGTTTGGTGTACTACTTTACATGATTTCATAACCTTGTATTGTGTGAACTTGTTTAGTTACCCTTAAATGAAATTAAGAGAGATCTGACTGCTAACTTAACTAAACATGCATAGCAACCTTTAGGGGAATGATTAGGAGTATTAGACCAAATACCGACTCCTTAAAATGAGGATAGTAAAAATGGTCATTTCTCTATCCTTAGTCAAATTAAGTGACAAGCAAGGAGGTTATGATAAGAGTGGGGGTCATGGTTCAAAAGTGGTCATGGGAGGAAGGTGATCTCTATTGCATAAGCTTAGATTTGGCTAGATTTTGAGTCATAGAAAACTCCTTAATCCAAGTTTGAGAGGATGCAATTTGTTTGATGTCATAATGGATCAAATAACATTGTACAATACTTTGAGTGATTGATTGCATTACATTTTATTATAAATATTAACTTTGTTTGTGATTATATGGTATTCTTTTAACTCCGTCCCATTTACTAAGCTAATTATGTTCACATCCCCATAAACTCTTTTATAGGTGATGAGTGAAGGTGAGGATATTTAGATATCACTACCCCTAAGTTAGTGTGTAATTAGCTAGGAAAGTGAGGAACGGAGAATCCACTAAACTTGAGCTTTTCACTTTTGAGGAAACTAATTGAAATTCATTAGGACACTCATTAGTTTCCAATCTTATTGTAAAAAGAGACTTTAAGGCTTGTAGCTTTTGGTGAACTTTGATTATAAATTATAACTCTAGGTATGAAATGTTTATCTAAATACTATTCTTTTATTAGACAACAGGTCATTTTTAAAAAGCTATACTATAGGTTTGATCATTAATAGGTATCAGACTGGATGCTTTCTGTTGGTTGAGTTGTATATGCCTTATGTGGACTATATCTGTGATAGCAATAATAAGGTTAGCTTTTATCTTAGGTTAGTTTATAGAATGAGACTATTATGACTTCTCTTGTTTGGAGCGTAATAGTTTTGAGTTAGTATTAGAGCATGATTTTAAAAGAACTAAACTTTGAAGTTTTTAATTAAAATGAGTAGATAATAGGTTCATTGAGAGTAGAGTTGATAATGGATATAAAAGAATTAGATTCATAGGATTATATATACAGCTTATGTATGTATAAATGGTAATAAATTGATTTTTAATTTGATTATTTCAGATTCATAGGAATGGTTTATTACATACATGATGGCATTTTGAATGGGAAGGGGATGAGACGCCTATTGAGTATAGGATTTAGATGTGAAAGTTTTTACTAGATATGGCTGACTAGAGGATGCTCAATACCATCATTAAGATCATTGAGAATTATAAGCATGGAATGTCATTTAGTATGCAGAATGATTAGTGGATAATGAGGAATGGATTAAGACTTGCATATAATGAATATACTACCATAGCTACCTTTGAGAAGTATTTAGGAGAAAACGGGGTTTTATCTATAATGATTCCTATACTATACTTTCCTGCTTTTGCAGAAGCAGATAGGAATTACTCTTCAAGCTTTGATTAGGTACCTTTAAGTGTCCCACATATCCTTAGAAACTATCCTCTTGCCATGATTGACTGGTTTCCTAGATGTCCTATAGATGAGATTATAAATACAGAAGTACCATTACAATTTCAAGAACCTAAACCCATTATGATACCACCTGAGAATCTGCCTCAAGATGCTTAGCCACATATAAGGTTTAACGATAATGAGGATTTAGAAGAAGAGTTTGAAGGAGAGGCTAAGGCAAAAGTTGTTCCTAAAGATGGAGCATATGATAGTGGAAGTGAGGTATATGAAGTGGTTGTTATACCGGACACTCCTGTAATAATGGAAACAACTGTCTAAGGGTCCGCAATCTTTCATTCTTGATCAATATATTGAGGTTACATCTGTTTAAGGGTCACTTTTAGTAAGTGAATCTCCATTGACAACCATAAAAAGTAAAGTTAAATACTGAGTTTCGAAATACAATAGAGCTTCTCACAATACATAGATCCTTACAATACATAGAGCTCTCAACTACATCAAATTTCTCAAGTACAATATAATCTCACTACAACAAAACTCTCAAAATATAAAAAGATCAGACATGATCTTAACATGTACAACAAAAAGAGTATGTATGATTACTCTGATGCTAAGCAGCCACTCCAAAAGTACAATCCATCAAACAAGTGTCCTTACATCTATCAAGGGTGTGTAAACGGTTCAGTAACTGTATCATTTAAATATTTGTATCCTAGAATAAAAA
Organism: Lumnitzera racemosa; assembly: GCA_024138005.1. Taxonomy (NCBI): domain Eukaryota; kingdom Viridiplantae; phylum Streptophyta; class Magnoliopsida; order Myrtales; family Combretaceae; genus Lumnitzera; species Lumnitzera racemosa. The sequence goes on from JAMXBC010000002.1 coordinate 16,706,992, forward strand.
AGGTAGAGCCAACATTAGAATAAACACTGGACTCCCCGTTAGGCATCTGCTGGGCCTACTCTCTAAGTAACCAAAAATCCAATAGGTCCGAAGTAATGGTAAGCACATCGGAGGGGTCACTTCTTATTAGTATTATAGGAAGGAGTTTAGGGTCTACCTAGTAATACTCAAACTCCTCCATAAGGGGTATCTATTGTATAGACTCAGCTGGCATAGTAGGGGCATCTATTTGTACCTTGAACTCTTCAAATCCTAAACTCTGTCAAAGTTTGGTAACCTTGATCTCTTATGTATGGCCATACCATTTCTCCATGCTATCCTAAAAATTATCCTTAGCCCTACAATTATCCTAAGCAACAACTAAATCGTGATTAACACGACAGTTAACAGCTAGTACCACACTAAGAGCAACAATTCTACTATGAGAGAAAGATGGCGACTCCGGTAGTGAATCAGTATTGACGAAGAAGACTAACCCCTATAACTCCTCAATACTCTCCTCCAACTCCAAATAATGCATCATCTCCTCATTAGTAGGCATATCAGCTACTACATAGAATACCTAATAGATCCACCGCTCTAACCAATAAGTACTTAACCGCACTCCCCAAGTAGATAAAACCTTACTAGCTATATATGACCTACCTATTAAGGTCAAGTCCTCGCTAAGGGCAACGTCTATAATCTCATAGAGTTTCTCCCTCACAAAGATGGAATAAAGTAAAATTGGTCTATAGCTCGAGAATCGATCTCTAAGTCAACAAGATATATAATTATTTTTATGATTTTATTATTATAACATTTAATAATTGAATTTAAGCTAAAACACTTAACTCGGTTCTATCCCTCAATCTCACTAGGTAAGTTATCATAATGTCTAGGGTTAAATTTTGTTTACCCTAGTTTAATTTACACTCTAATATAACCTTCCTATCATGACCCGAGGGGTGGCTTAGTCGTATGTCGTACAAAGGACTGTAGATTAGTTATCCTTTCAATTGATAACCCTTCATGCGACATACAAGGCTACTATTACAACTATCAACCCAAGAGTTATGTAGACATAAGTAATATGATCACATAGTTACAATAACATGACTATTAAATTGTAAATATGACATATATGTATTTTACATATATTAAAGCTGTAACATACTAGGTAATGAACTAATAATACATTGTATCACGTAATAAGTTCAATGATCTAATTATAGTAGTAGAAATACATTCTCATCTCTATTCTCACGCTCACATAATCTAGTAGATAATTTACTAACCTCTGGTATCTTATGGCCTGGATCAACAAATAGGTCTCTCCACATAAGTAAACTATTGAGGTGTAAGCTAACTAGCTTAGTGAGATACTATAACCAAGTTATTTAATAATTAGATTCAAACATATGAATGTATGCTCATACAAAATGCCAAACAAATACACGTAGATGATTAAGTATTACATGTAACTCAGATTTAATGCTCTCCAAAGTCAAGACTAGAGTATACATGACACCAGTCATATCTGAGTATTATATTAGAACTTACATTTTTACGAAACTCTGTGTTTTGTATTCCAATAAATCAATCTTTTTGTTTTTAATCAAAAACTATGTTTTATGTATAATTGTGAGTAAGTCCTCACAGTCTATATTTACCCTTAAACGGAGGCCTCTAGACTCGATTCTTAGTTAAGCTATTAACACTTTCAATGCCTAGTAATCCCATAGGTCAAGGTAAGATCATATCATACTGTGCACCATATTAAAACACTATAATCAAAATTTATAATCAACCCTCATATGGCCTCTCGCTATCTCTATATGATGTGACAATCGGGATTACATATGCAATGCATGATTATGCATGTGCAATTTAGTTAATTTGAGTTTGATATAATTAAGTCCAATTATTGTGTGATTAATTAGAATGATAGACAAATCAATTCCTATTAAAGTCACTATGCAACAAACAATACGTTATCATACTTAATAGAAATTTCACATTTAACAAACAATATTGTACACATGCATAACCCATCCCCACACTCCAATTATTAAAATCAACTAATATTCACTAACTATATACAAAAACATCTATGGAATCATTAGGAGTACTCACTTGGTCATTTTCAATGTTAGGGATCATAGTAATCTATAGACAGATCAGTCTTGATCTTAGGATCACCTAAGATTTGATACAAACTATTTAATTTTATTATCTATTCTTATGAAATGCTCAATTTGAGTTTTTTAGTTAATTATGTATAACTTTCTCAATTTAACTCTGATTTTTATAAAATTATAGTCCATTTTTATTATTTTCAATTTTACTTTCTCGTAATAGGGTTCATTTTTTACGTTGTAGCTTACATTTTCTATTTTGAGGTAAAAATATTATGAAATTCATTATTTTGACTTAAATAATTATAAAATATTATTTCAATCTTTTCTTTACATATTTATGATTTAATAAATATCTAAAGCTTATATTTTATGATTTTCTTATTTTTGAGTTCATTTTATCAAAAATTTTCTTATTTCACTATTTCTAAGGTTTAAAACTTATTTGTTTCATTTTTGCTATCTTAATAATTTCCTAACTAATTAGTTATTTTATTATTATTTTAAATTACGATTCTTACTTAAAATTAATTACATGTGGACATGGCAGCATGGATAGGCACCACGTGTTATTTTTGAAATTTGTATATATTTCCAATACTTTTCCTATTTTGTATTTTTACGTAATATGAAAAAATTATATTTTGTTCATTTTTTCAAATTAATTATTCTATTTTCCTTTAGAACCTACGGCATATGTACATGTACATATATTACCTTACTTTATTTATTAATTTATTATTATAGTATATTATATATGTATTAATTAAGTATATCCATATATCTATATATATATACTATACTATTAATATACGTATTATATATATGTATACTTATCTAATATAATAATAAGATTCTAAATATACTACATATGCTATATGTATGTACATATATATGATATATATATATATACTTGTAATTTTATATTTTATTCATATATAACTATACAACCATATTTACATATATATATATTGAAAATACTTAATATACACAATATTATACACAAATACATATGCATATACCATTACATCCATATATATATATATTTCTATATATTGAAAATACATAGTATAAATACTATTGTACATACACACGCACACACAGACATATATGTATATATATATATATATATATGCATTGAACATATACCCCATTATCCATATATTATACTATATTAGTATTTTTGGACTTTATATATGCATAAATATATATTTATATTTTTGGTGACATGTTGTACATATACATATGTAATGAAAATTAGATAAACAAAAATATACATAAATTATACACGCATATATATATATTTATACCTACACAAATTTTGTTTACTAACTATTTATAAAATTAATTATAACATGTAAATAGACATGAATATACTTTAGTATTTGCACAAATGTACACATGTATACATAAGGAAATGCTACTTTTTTACACATATCTTTAGTACATAAGCTTATTTTACACAAACATGTTACTAAATACATGTATGTACAAAAATACATAAAGATGATTATTACAAAATAAACATTATAGACATACTAAATACTCTTCTTTTGGAATATCTTGAATTAACAATTCTCAAGCTTCTCCTTCTTTTCCTTTACTTGATGAATTTTAAAAGCCAAAGAGATTGAAAAAGAAAAGGAAAAGCTTCATGTTTTTTAAGCTTTGAAATGGACAAAGTAGGAAGTGTGTGTATTTTCTTTTCCAGATGCATAAGTGAGCATCGGAGGGTAGAAAATGTGAATTAAAGAAAAAAGGAAAAGATAAAATAAGAAAGAGTAATTAATGGACATGATAAGGCCTTATCTTGCGAGATTTATTTTATTCAAATGAATTACACATGGTGAAATTAGGATACACCTCATCAAATGTACACAATTTTGGAAACTAGGATGTAGAAACAAAATCTGGAGAAGAAAAAAAAAAGAGAAAAGAAGGAAAAGAAAAAAAAAGAAAGAGGAAAGAAGAAAAAGGAAAAATAAAAAAAAATAATATGCTTTCCTAAATATAAAAATTATAAATTTAGCAATTATGAATAATATTGAAATGTTTATAAAATTTATTAATTAAATTATTACTAGTTACGTTTATAATATTTACAAGTTATCTCATCACATTCGTTAACAATTTTATTCGATTACATGTATTAATCAATGATTATATTCTATTAGGGTTTTATTACTAGCGGGTTATATTTATTCATCTTATAAGTTTAAAGTTATAATTTTAGAGTTTTCGTCAAGTTCGAATTCAATTTCAAATATTTACACATACATAGGATTTTGGGGTTTTCATATACAATTTATGTTTCAATCGAAATTCTAGGGTTTTTATTATCGATAATATATTCAATTTCATAATTTAATTAATTTTTTTTATCTTATTTAGTCTCATTGACTCATAAGATTATCTAGAGTACTTGAGTCTAATTTAAGGTTAAGATCGATAATTTTACAAGGTTTACATTCTTCCCCTTGTCAAATAAGTTTTGTCCTCAAAACTTGAGAGCCATACCTAGTTCTTTGAATAAATATGGGTATTGGTGCCTCACTTCATCCTCCGCTTCTTAAGTTGCTGATTCTTGTTCATGATTTCTCCATACGACTTTGACAAAAAGGATCTCCCTATTCCTTAATTGTTATACTTTGCTATCCGTAATCTTTACTAGGTGTTCTTCATAAGTCAAATTTTCCTTTAATTTCACTAGTTCCAACTCAATAATATAATCAAGGTTAAGAATGTGTTTCCTCAAAACAAACACATGAAATACCTTATGAATTCCTAATAAGTTAACCGGTAAAGCCAACTGATATGCTCAATTCCTAACTCATTCCAAAATTTCAAAAGGATCGATGTATCTTGGGCTCAATTTTCCTTGTGTCTTCATGCAATGTATACTTCTAATTAGGCTCACTTTAAGATATACATAGTCCTTTACTTGAAATTATAATCCTCTTCTATTCAAATCAACCTAGGTTTTCTACTTATCTTGTGCTTCTTTCATCTTTTGTTTAATCACAACAATCTTTTCAACTACTTCTTGTACTAGATCTAGACCCAATACTGTTTTCTCAACATCATCCCAAAATAATGGAGATCTACACACCTGTTCATATAGAGCTTCATGTGGAGGCATTTGAATCGTAGAATGACAACTGTTGTTATAAGCAATTTTAATCAACGATAGATAAGAATCCTAACTCCCTTTAAGTTCCATAATGTAGGCCCTTAATATATCTTCTAAGGTTTATATGGTTCTTTTCATCTATCCATCAATTTAGGGGTGGTATGTTGTACTAAACTGCAACTTCATCCCCATAACTTTCTGTAGACTTATTGTCATGACCTTATAAGGGGCCTTGTCTTGACCCTATAGGGGGTTAACAGCATTGCCTAAAATTTTCATATCATGTACTCCCATGATATGAAAATTGTCCTACAAATTAGATATTGCAAGACTCTAAATAATGAATTGCTAGAGTTTCTAATTTTAATTTATTAACATATTGTACAATATAAATAACTATGGATATTCATTAATCCACAATTCCTTATAATCGTAGAGAATTGATATCCCCTACTAAACGATAAGATCAGATAGTAAGATCTAAACTTTATTCTTATCGAAGTTACGAAATCTAAATATAAAGGTAGTATTTATATTTAATGTTTCAAATAAGTTATACAATCTATCTTTAGCTCTAACCTCTAAACATCTTAATACTTGCACTTAATGCTAGACTCTTAACCCATGTCCACTTATCTATCAACTTGCAAAAGAATACTATTGGAGAGTAAGCTATAAGAGCTTCCTCATACTATACCAACAAGTAAGTTATCAAACAGTTTATTAGTAGACATATGAATGCATAAACAAACAATATGCTAAACAATATATATGTAGTTAACCGGTACTGCATATAACATCTGATTTAATGCCTCCCTAAAGTAAGGTTTGGAGATACATCTACACCAATCACAACTAGGCTCTAGCACCTAAAGTTTTTAACCATAAATTTAAATTTCATATTTCACGAAATACGTTTTCATTTTAAAGGAATCTAGTAATACACAAAATCCCAAGTCTAGTAGTGTGAGGTAGCCCCCATAGTCTACACTTACACCCTACAGCAGTGATTTCTAGACTTAACCCTTAGTCACCTATGATTAGTGTCTCCAGCGCTAAGTAAACCCGCAAGTCAAGGGTAAGGTCTTGTTATACCATTGCTCTTATACTGTGCTAATCAAATTATGTTGGAATTCATTCCTTGAAGGCCCTTCAATATCAATCGCGTGAGGTGATGGTCGAAACATTATATGCAATATTCATGTTTATGCATGATCTATTTAATTTTAGTTATATCAAATATGATTAAGTCAATTTATGTGATGATCAACCAATGTCAACAAACCATTCAATTATACAGTAATAAATCAAATAGTCAATTATTCAACTATTATATTTTACAATATTTTACACAATACATAATCAATATTTAGGCACATGCATAACTTGAACCCCTATGCATTAAATTATTAATATTTACTTTCGGTGCACTAATTACAAGCACAAAACATGTATAGAGTCATCAGGAGTACTCACTTAGTCACTGAATCCACCTATGGTTGTTAAAGTCCACTTGTTAATTCAATATACATATCAGGATCACCTAACATTTTGGAAATACGAAAAGTAATGAGTATCTGAATGAAATAACTAAGTTATTCATATATTTCATACTAATTACTTAAATTAGTTATATATTCTTATGAAATGCTTGATTCAAGTTTTTTCATTAATCGTATATAACCATTTCGATATAACTCTAATTTTTATAAATTTATATTCTATTTTCATTGTTTTTTAATGTATTTTCTTGTAGTGAGGTCTGTTTTGGACATTATAACTCACAATTTCGATTATGTTTTAAAAATATTATGAAATTCATTATTTTGACTTAAATAATTATAAAATATTATTTTAGGCATTTCTTTGTATATTTATGGTTTAACAAATATTTGAACTTTATATTTTGTAATTTTCTTACTTTTAAGTCTATTTTACTATAATATACTTGTTTTTGCTAATTTTTAGGTGTAAGGCTTATTAATTTATTTTTAATACTTTACTAATTTTATAATTTATTTATTTATTTATTATTATTTTTAATTACGAATATAATTAAATTTTGTTAAATGATGACATGGCAACATAAAAGAATGACATATGTCATTTTCGATTTTTTTTGTACTTTTCTATCTTTTCTTATTTTGTATTTTTACATGATATATATAATAAGATTTATTATTATGTTTTACTAAATTTTATAAATTAGTTATTTTATATATTTTTATGGGTTAAGATACATATATATATATATTCATATTTACTATTTTACTTTCTTTATTAACTTAAAATAATGTTATATTATATATGAATTATTTAAATATAACCGTATTTCTACATATACCATACTATTCATATACATATAATATACTTATTTATTATATTCACATGACCTTAAATATTATATATATATACTATACGTATGGATATATATATACATGCAATTATATTTTGTATTTTATACATATACATAAATATATAATGATATTTACATATATGTGTACTAAAATACTTAATATACATAGTATTATACATAAATACATGTACATATATATCACGTCCTTAGGTATATGTATATATATAATCTATACAATAAAAATACAATATATATACACTATGGCATACATGTATACATACCAAATACATAAACTTTATTATACACAATATATTATACTAGTATTTTGTATTTTATAGTTATATATACATATTTTGAGTACGTATATATATATATATATATATATATATATATATACTACACACACATAAATATGTATATATGTACATAAATAAGGAAAATACATAATATATACATACTATTATATATGCATACATATATGTACAACTATATTTATGTATATATATATCTATATAATAAAACATGTAATACATACTATTATACACAAATACATGTGTAGATGAACACATGAAAATATTTAATACAAAATAAATACAGTATACATACTAAATATTCCTCTTTGAAGTATCTTGAAAAAGTAATTTCTGAAGCTCTTCTTCTTCTTACTCTTCTTGTTAAAATTTGAAGTCTAAAGACAATAAGAAAAGAGAATGATGACATAGTTTGAAAAATAGAAAAGGATGGAGATGTGTACTTTGTTCATTTACTTTGTTAACTTTGAAAAGAACACAAAATGAATTGCATATGGCTCCAGTAGAAATGAATAGCAAGAGGAGGAGAAAAGTAAAAGAAAAACAAAGGAAAAATGGAGTAATTAATGAGATATGACATGATCTTATCTAGTTGTGTCTTTAACTCATTATTTTCACATAATAAAATTCTTAGAACTACACATGTCTATAGAATTGTCTAGAATTTGTAGGACGTAGCTAGCAAGAAAAATAAAAATCTAGAAAGGAGAGAAAAAGGAAAAAGAAAAAGAAAGGAAAAGGAGGAAAAATAAAAATAAAAATAAAATATTATATTTTTTCAAATTTAAAAATTAAAAATTTAGTATTTGTAAAATAATATTGAATTTTGTATGTTACGTTTATAATATTTATGAGTTATCTTAATATGTTTGTTAAAAATTTTACGCAATTACTTGTATTAATTAATAATTATAATTGACTAAGGTTTCATCACTATTAAGTTATATTTATCCATTCTGCAAGCTTAAAGTTATTGTTTTAGGGTTTTCATCGAGTTTAAGTTGATTTTTGGGTATTTATGCATACATAAGATTTAGGGTTTTTGTTGTTAGTGAATTTTGGGATGAAGAAAATCTTGTAAAAGAAAGTGAAATGCTTGGTACTGGGGCCAATCCGATGTAACCACTCCAATGCCTAAGTCAGTAAGGTAACTTAGTAAAGTAAGTATGTAAATAAGAAATGTCAGGATCCCTTATAGAGTTACTTTCCGATATTTATAGATGGTTATTGTATCCCAAGCAGGTATTAGGATAACCGTTAAGATACGTGGAAGCTTCTTAACTTGGCATCTCTCCTCATATGTAGGAGTAGCAGGTGGTTATACAATACAACTATGCTTGTGATAACTGTTCACACCAAACTTAAATTCAAACCAAGAGCACTTCTTATACTTGGTATAAATGCTGTATATCATGCATACAGTACGAAAGGTTGAGAGAGTTGGTTACATGGCATCTCAGCAGATGAAAGGCCGAGTGTCAGATGAACGAAAATTGACTATTAACATTTGCCCTCCTAACTCCTATGTTCGACCAATCAACAAAGTAAGTTACACATATATATTGTACTAGAGGCTAAGTAGGGAGAGACTCTTTAGATTTATGCCGAGTAATACGGGAAGTCGGAGGAATCACATCCTAGCAGAAAGGTTGCCATTTCTAAACTCCCACCCGTTCAAGAAACCAAGAAATTGGAGGCATGATATATGTTGCCTAGGTCATTACTTTGTGGTAGGCTTAATAACTGTTTGAAAGTTTTCAATCATCAGATTTCTATCAAGAAACGCATGTTAATAATCTGTGGGATTACCATATTAGCGCATCATTACTATTAGAAGTAGATTTGTAGTTACAAGGATGAATCATCCTTATATAAAGTGATATTCATAGTCAAAATTCGCCTCTCTAGTTGCATCTTAAACTTTCATTCATTTCCTTATCTTTAACTCGAATTCTTCGATTTGTGTTGTATCATTTCACATAACCATTCAAGTATGGTTCGCAAAGTTGCTCGTCAACTTATGCTTTCCGATTTTGAGGCTACGAAGACTAAGGCCACTTCCCCCCTCCCCTCCCCTAAATAAGGAGCGAAGTAGCTTGTTCTTCGGGCAATTCGGTTAATAGCATGGAGAAAAGGTGGAATAAACTTGCTCGGATGAACGAGCTCCCCATGTATAACTATCTCGACGATAAGGAACGGAGGTCCTTAGCTAGATATCTATTTAACATGATAGCCTATTTTTGAGATTCTCCAGATGGAACTGCCAGTTCCATTGATAGGGTTCTCATCATAAAATATAATCGATATTGGCAAGATCTTCTCGGGATGTGGAACTTAAGGAGGCTAAGAGATAAGGAGAAGGTATGCTTTCCCAAGGAATGTGAGTTCCATATATAATTGAAATATTTGGATTTTGGGTTGTACTTCCCTTTTTTAGCTTTTATGAAGGGCTTTTTCAACTATTTCAGAGTTGTACTGAGTATGTTCTCACTAAACACATATCAGCTTCTAGTAGCCTTTGAGATAATCTATGAAGAAGTCAAAGTCAGGGCAACACCTTAATTGCTTCGATATTTCTTCACTATTTGAAGGTAACTTGATGGGTGGTACTTTGCTGTTGTGAGGCATGACCATAACTTCTTGGATGGGTTGGAATCTAAGATTCACAAGTGACACGACAAGTTCGTATCAATAGTATCTAACAGGGACTTGGACTTTTAAACCAAATGGACTAAGCCGATACATACAAAAGACATAGATTTGATACCGAATGATACAGTAGCAGCAAAGAAAATTCAAGATAGAAGGAGAAAAAAAATGTTCTTCTAGGTTGTTGAGAGAATTATATGGCGTTATGGAAATGGGGAACCAATATTTTCTAAAAAAGAAGGTGTGCCAATTTGTTCTTGTTGTACTGAGCATAGCTATGAGGAAAGCCATTCTCGAGACTTAAGGAGAGAATTGGAAACTTTAAGCCTTGCTCGGCACAAAAAATGTAAGTTCGTATTTTTTCCTTATTTATAATAATTAGTGTCCTTGTGTCGTAGATATGAGTACTAAAGAGGTTAATCTGGCAAAGCTGCTAGCTTAGGCTAAGGCAAAAAAAATCTAAGGCTGATAAGAGGGCAACCACCTCAATAGCTACCACTCGACCTGCTATTACAAATAAATTAGCAAAAGAAGCTACAACGAAGTAGATGGTTATGTAGATCACTTGTCCTGTAGCTGATCAGGGTTGTTCATTATGAGGAGCATTCAGTGGTGATTATTCAAACTTCTATCGAGCTGAAGGATGGCGAGCATCGAGAGAAACGTCCCGACGAGGAGGATGAAAATGCCATTGCTGCAGAAGGCTCATCGTTGGCGATTGTGGTAGCTCCAAGTGATAACAAAAGACTAGGGAAGGAGTTTGCTGGCTAACTACCTATCAAGAAGTCCAAAGGCTTAGACGAAAGGGTGAAGGAGGCTATGTGTTCCAAACCTCTTGGCATCAGTAACGCCAAATTTATCCCCAATAAAGAGGTCAACGAGTTCTTCATCCCTTACTGGAGCCACCAAGATTAGATAAGTGTGTAAGGGGTATGTGCTTGGAGAGGATTGTCTCACAAGAATAGAGTGTTCAATATTAGGATGTAAGTTATCTTCGACTTACTAGAGAAAAGGACTATTTATAATAAGTTATTAGGGTAGCATTACAAATAAAGAAATTACAAGAAAGTATTTATAGAAAGGAGATTCCTAGTACATACAAAAAGGGTAAAAAGGACAATAAACAAAAAATAGAAAAGTAGTTAAATTTAGACAAGGTGGATAGTTGGTAGTGCAACATTGGTCCCGTATGAATATTCTCTTAGCATAGAGGCGGGAAGGTCAAAATGTTGTGGCATTAAAGGGGTTAAGAAAAAAAAAATGGTGGTATGCCATGAGAAAACTACTTGACCATTTAAATGAGTATCTCATCACTTAATAAGGGATTCTCGGCTGTATATGGTCAAAGTACTTAGCATAAGGTCCTTTGCAAGGGAATGGTAGGCATCATTATTACTGAGTATACAAATCAACCTATGACAAATCTAGGGAGCTCAAGGAGTTCAATTACCTCTCTTTAATGTATAGTTTCTCATCATCAGTAGGTTGTCGAGAGAGAATTCTCCAAGAGAAGGATTGGAGGCCTCAGAGGTGCGTACGAGTAATGGGACCATTAGCCAGTAGTGCATCAATTTGTCGAGGTTGTTGAAGATTTTCCCTTAAATCTTAGCCTTCGTCATCATTAGGTACATATGGAGTTAAGTCGACAACATTGAATGTAGTAGATATACTGAAACCTTCGGGTAGCTCAAGCTCGTAGGCATTATCATTAATGTACCTTAGGATCCTATAGGGTCTATTCGCTCTAGGTGATAGTTTGTTTGTCCTTTTGCTAGGGAAGTGTTCTTTGCTAAGATGGATCCAAACAAAGTCCCTAGGAGTATAAACAATTTGTTTCCTTCCGTAGCTTCCCATTTCCTTCTGTCGAGCTACAGTTTTCGTCAATTGCTTGGTAATTCTTTAGTGTAACTTATGAAATTCCTCAGCACGCTACAAGTTGGATTGACTCTCCCCTTATATAGATGAACTGTTAACTGAGTTCAAGGGTAGGTTTAAGTTAAGTCCATAAACAACCTCAAATGGTGATGTTTTAGTAGAGCTGTGAGTTGAGCGATTATAAGAAAATTCAATTATAGGTAAGCATAAATCCCCGTCATGAGATTTCTTTCCAATAGTGGTGTATAGGAGACTACCAACAATTTTGTTAACTACTTCAATTTGGCCAACTGTTTAAGGGTAGCAAGAGCTACTGAATAGGAGTTTAGTATCGAGTTTCCTCTATAGTGTTTTCCAAAAGAAGCTTGTAAATTTTGAATCATAGTCAGACACAACACTTCTCAGCACTCTGTGTAGTCATACAATTTCATGTAAAAAGAGGCTAGCGATGAATAAAAAATCATTAGTCCTATAGTAGGGAATGAAGTGACTCATCTTGCTGAACCGATCGACTACTACCATGATCGAATCATGTCTTCTTGACATGTAAGGAAGGTCAAGTATGAAATTCATGCTTATATCGATCCACATTTGCTCGGGAATCGGTAGGGGCATATATTCTCCATAGGGCTCCCTCTTCCCTTTTGTATACTTATACACCTTGCACCTTTCAAGTATTTGGTGCACATCCCTCATCATCCCAAGCCAGTAAAAATGCTCCTTTAATATCTCAATCGTCCTCTTTTCCCTAAAATGGCTAACTAGACCCTCGGCATGAGCTTCTCAAACTATTAGCTCCCGTGTAGATCCACTTGACACGTACATCTGCTTGCCCTTCATCAAGAACTCCTTAATCAAGTAAAATCCATCTACAACCCCTCTATCACTGCACTTGGCTACTAAAGGCCCAAAATGTAGGTCATGCTCATATTAATTAGGTACAGTGCCAAATCTAAGCACTTTAGCATGCAACGTCGTGATGAAGGTATGACGCTGTCATAGCTGATTGGCTACTGTATTAATGCTTCCCTTCTTATACTTGATGACATAGCAAAAGGTCTCTAAGAACTTGACCCACTTAGCAAAATGTCGAGAAAGGTTTTACTACCTGCAAAGATGCTTAAGAGATTCATGATCAGAATAGATAGTGAATTCTCTTGACAAGAGGTAATTCTACCAGTTCTGGAGTGTACGGATAAGGGCATAGAACACCTTGTCATAGGTTGAGTAATTTAGGGCAGCACCTCAAAGTTTTTCGCTAAAGCAGGTAATAGGTTAGCGCTCCTACATTAGTATAGCACCAATGCTGACACCAGATGTATCACATTCAACCTCAAAAACCTTCTTGAAATCTTTTAGGGCAAGTATTCGAGTAGACGTCAGCTTACACTTCACATTTTCAAAACTCTTCAAAGCCTTTTCTATCCATTTAAACACAACGTTCTTCTTGGTTAATTCAATCAATGGCATAGTTATAGAGCTGAAGTTCTAAATAAATCTTTGATATAATGAGGTTAGGCCATGGAAGCTCCTAACTTCGATTGCACTTGTCGGCGTAGGCCACTCATTAATAGCTTTGACCTTTTTCTCATCTACTCGAACTCTACTCCTCGAAACAACATATTCAAGGAATACAACCTCGCTTTGACAAAAAGAGCATTTCCTTAGGTTACCGAATAATTTCTCAACATGTAGTATGTTAAACATTAATCTCAAATGTTCAACATAAATGAGAAGGTTGGCACTGTAAACCAGAATATCATCAAAATACACTACAACGCATTTGCCAATTAATGTTTTGAGTACACGATTCATGAGCCTCATTAATGTACTTGGTGTGTTAGTTAAACCAAATGGCATAACCATCCACTCAAATAGTCCATCCCGAGTCTTGAAGGCTATTTTCCATTCATCTCCTGGTCTCATTTGTGTTTGATGATAGCCACTCTTTAGATCTATCTTCGAAAAGATGCGTGCATCATGTAACTCATCAAACATGTCATCCAACTGCGGGATCGGGTATTGGTACTTAACAGTAATCTTGTTGATGGCACGACTATCAATGCATATCCTCTAGACCCATCCTTCTTTGGTATTAGCATAGCTTAGATGGTACATAGGCCTATGCTCTCACGAACATATCCACGATCCACTAACTTATCCACTTGCTTTTTCAGCTCAATTGCCTGTTGAAGATTGAGTCTATAAGTAAGTCGATTTGGTAAGGCTACTCTATGTTGAAGATTGATGTAATGCTCAACTCCTCTCAAGGGAGGTAATCCTTTCAGTATCTCGAATGGGAAGAGGTCAGCAAATTCCTGAAGTAGTTGTAGCACTTCGATAGGTAAGTTCTTGACCTCTCAAACCTCTAGGAGTTTCCTGACCAAAAGGAGTACATAGTCCTTGGGTTTGACCTCTCATGCAAATTGAGCTTGAGAAATCACTAAGAACTTCTACTATAGAGATCTTGCAACCTTTTCTTGGGCTTCTTGCACTTCCCTAGGACTCATCGGCGACAATATAACTTTCTTTCCATCCTTTTAGAACATGTAGGTATTTCTATACCCATCGTATAACACCCTTAAGTCAAATAGCCATGGTCGGCTAAGTAAAATGTACGATGCATACATAAGCAGGATGTCATACAGCACCTCATCCCTATACTTATCACCAATAGTAATTGGCACTCTAACTTGCTCGGAAACATGTAATCCTCCTCTCTCGTTCAGGAAGTGAATCTTATATAGCTTAGGGTATGGAAGAGTTGGCAATTTCATGGCCTTAACTACCCCTTGTGCAATAACGTTGGTAAAGCTCCTTCCATTAATGATCACAACGCATAGCTTCCTAGTCACTTGGCAATTCTTATGAAAGAAGTTCTCTCTCTGCTCGTTCTCATTAGCTACAAAAGTACTGAGAGATCGTCAAACAACAAAGCAATACTTGACATCGCCCTTAAGGGGTATCTCGGCTCCTGGATCATCATCAAATTCTTCCAATATTTGATCAATTGCCACTTCTTCCTCTCCTTCACATGCACTTTCTACTTTAAATTAGGGCTTATCTACCTTTATGGTCATGACTCGGCAATTCGAACATTGACTAGCCACGTATCCATAGCCACGACACTTAAAACATTTGATTTCTCAGGTTTTTTGTCTAAAGCTCTAACCCTGGTCTCCTTGGATCTCAAGTTCCTTAGTCTTGCTCTTACTTCGGCCCTCGTCTGGCTAGCTTAACATGTGACCTTAACGTTCAACCTCGAATTTGTTTGATGCCTTGTCATTCCCTATTCTACTTGGCAATCTATTCTTACTCGGCACATTGTTTTGTTACTCGGCATTCAGCTAGCGTGGTTCCACCGTTGTCTTGCAACTCTCTAGGCTACATGGATGGTACCATCTAGAGTCATAAGGCTTTATAGTTCTACGACGTGACCAATCTCAACTCAGAGTCTCGAGATGAATCGTTCTATAGTTTGGGTCTCAGGCTCATCAACATCACATTGTATCATGAGCAACTAAAACTCTTGGACATAGTCCTTTTATAGATCTGTTACCTTACCTCAAGTCTTTGAGTCATCAAAAAGTGTCTTACTTGTAGTGTTTAGGAACGAACCTACTTCTCAGAACTCTTTTCATCTCGTTCTATGTATGGACTTTGTGTCAGGCTCTTAGATGAACATTCTAGAGCTTCTTCTACTATATTGCCACATACTTATAAAAATTCTAACGTGGCTACCCTTAATACGGACAACATCTTCATAATCGTAGAAATCAAATATCTTTTTGATCTTCTCTTCCCAGTCGAGATAGTCATCAGTACTATTAGACCCGTTAAAGTTCGGAATCTATACTTTAAGATGCTTGCCACCTATTGGTGCTCTAAAGTCATGCTCATCCATCCCATCATACTGGTCTTCTTCCTCTTCGTACTCGTCCACTTCATCTAACTTTAACCTTCTTCTCATGACCCTATCGGCATGTTGCAGTGGTGCTTGGTTCATAAGAAAGGCTTTTGCAGCTTGCTCATTCATGTACCTCCTCGGCCTATTTCTCATTTTTGGCCCTACTCAGCAACTCTTTTGTGCAGTCTAGCCTCTAAGTCCCTATTTACTAAGATAGCTAAGTTGGCCACAATAGTAACAAGATCTTGTATCTACTCATTAGTAGTACATAGTGTTTATTGGCTAACTCAACCACGACTATGAGCATCACTCTCGACATCGTAAATCTCTCCTTATACAATAAGGTTTAACATTCCCAATACAAGCTTTAGCGAAGATACTTCACTCAAATGTTTTCTATGCACAAATATCTTAAACAACGAATACAGTCGACTAACATTACATAGTTCTCGATCTTAACCTGAAGCCCTAATACTAGGTATATATGGTGTGCCTAGGAGCTCAGTTATCACTAGGACTTATCGAGGTAGAATTGAACTGAAATGGATCCTTCGAGGTATCAAAGAAAATTAGAGGTAAACGGTCCACAATCGAACAAGAGTAGCTAACGTGAAGCTGCTCGGAGGATGTGACTCACCAATGAACACAACATGACTTGAAACCTCACTTGATATGATGCATAAGTTGACGTCAAGGTCGACCCGCCATTGATCCTGAGCTATTCGGTAAGATTAGATAAGAGTGTAAGGGGTATGAACTTAGAAAGTATTATCTCACAAGAGTAGAATCTTCGTATTAAGACATAAGTTATCTTCGGCTTATAAGAGAAAAGGATTATTTATAATAAGTCCCTAGGATAGCATTATAAATAAAGAAATTACAAGAAAGTATTTACAAAGATGGAATTCTTAGTACATACGAAAAGGGTAGAAAGGACAACAAACCAAAAATGGTAAAGTAGTTAAATGTCAAACGAGGTGGACAGCTAGCAGTTCAAACTTTGGTCCCGTATGAATATTATTTGAGCATAGTAAGCAGGAAGGGTCAAAATGTTGCAGCACTAAAGGAGTCGGGATGAGAGAGATGGTGGTAAGCCGAGAGAAAACTACTCTGTTGTTTAAGTGAGTCTCTCATCACTCAATAAGGGATTCTAAGCTACAATTGGTCAAAGTACTTGGCATAGGGTCCTCTGTAAGGGAATGGTTGGCATCATCACTACTAAGTGTATAAATCAACATATGACAATATGGGGAGCTCAGGGAGTTCAACTACCTTTCTTTGACATATAGTTTTCCGTTATCAGCAAGTTGCCGAGAGAGAATTCTCTAAGAGAGAGATTGGAGGCCTTAGAGGCACGCACAAGTAATGGGACCGCTGGTCAACAGTGCATCATGCTATTACTCCTTAATATGGCAAATGTTTCGTCCAGATTAGTGAAATGATGATCTTCCTTCATGCTCTTCATAATCATGTCATCCACATATACTTCAACATTCTTGTGGATCTAAGATTTGAACATGTTTGTTACTAATCTTTGGTATGTGGCACCAATGTTCTTCAACCCAAAGGGCATCATAGTATAATAGTACGTTCTAAAATTGGTAACAAAAGATGTGTAGACTTAATCTACCTAATCCATATTGATTTGATTGTAACTAAAGAAACCATCCATAAAAGAAAGCAATGCATGTCCTGCAATTGCATCTACCATCTGATCAATTTTTTGGTAGTAGGAAACAATCTTTGGGACATGCCTTATTGAGATCTACGAAGTCTATGCACAGTCGCCACTTGTCGTTAGACTTATTGACTAACACATAATTTGCTAGCGAAGTCGGATAAGGCTCTTCTTGGATGAATCCTGCCCTCAATAATTTATGGACCTCTTCTTTTATTATCGCTTGTCTCTCTAGTGCAAAATGTCTCTTTTTTTGTTGAACCACTTTTGGATTCGAGCTTATCTGGAGCTTATTTACCATAACGTCGATGCAAACATGTCCAAAGGTAACCATGCAAACATATCAGCATTGGCTTACAGGAAGTCAATTAGACTTTTCCAGACATCTGCTACCATGGGTTTTCCTATTCTTATTGTCTTCTCGAGATCATTTCCTAGAGTAATTTCCTTTGTATCATTCTTGGCATTCTCTATGCCGACTGTCTTGCCACCTGGATAAGTTTCAACTTGGAAAACTTCCTCACATCTCAAAGCCCTTATATACAAGGATCGTACTAATTGTTGATCCCCTCTAGACACACTAACCCTCATAGGAGTAGAAAACTTAGCCTTCAGATGTACCATTGATGGGACAATGCCAAATAAATGTTGCTATGACCATCCCATTGTCATGTTATAAGGGGACCAACATATGGTAATGAGAAAATCCACTTTATCCTCTACAACATGCTCGTCATCCCCCTATCTGTATCGGCAAAGAGATAACTCTAGCTACTTGGATGAGTTGATTATTGAAGGCATAGAGGTCATACTTGTAAGACTATAGTTGCGCTTTGATCTTAAGCCTCATTTGACTGAAGGCATGCTGAAAAATGATATTAGCTAAACTTCTCATGTCAATAAGAATCTTCTTGACTTCAAAGTTGGTGACTCTCGCATTAATGACAAGTGCATCATCGTGTGGCCTTTGGATACCCTCAAAATCCTCTTCTCCGAAAGATATTGTATTGTCAATCTTGACCTTTTTTCCGTAAATATTACAAACGTAATTCTTAACGTTAATTGAGTTTGAAGAACGCGAATAGCCAATACTAGGTCCACCGATAATGGTATTAATTACTTCATTGGGTGCTCTCGTTAGATTAACATCCCTTGCATCTCTCGTGACCATTGCTGGCCAAGTATCATCCTCTTGTTCCTCTCCTCTTCTAAGATGGTCTTTCTATTCTTTTGGCATCATGTGCTAAAAATTTTCACAGGTCGCTGCATTGTATTGCATCTTCAATTGCATTCTTGAGTTGAATGCACTCTTCCTTATTACGACTCTTGTCACGATGGAAATCATAATACTTGATTGAAATTCTTCTTGAGGGATTCCCTTGCATTCTTTTTTACCACTAAAGGACACCTCTCTCCTTACGTACTTTCATCAAAATGTCTGAGATTAGACAATTGATGGGCGTATGGGATATGAATGTTGGCATCCTCGGTCTCATTCTCTCGACATTTGAGCTGTTGTCATTGTCTGTGCTAAGTCTATCTTTTGCATTTTTTCGTTTGTTAGTCTTTCCATCTCCTCTGCTCTAATCAACCTCTCGTCATGCTTTTATGTTGTCTTCCTGTCAAATGTATGAGGTGGCTTTAGCCTTAAACTCGACAAAAGATTTCGGCTTGTTCATTATGAGAGACTTGAAAAAGTCTCCATAAGGTTTAAATCCATCAATTATGTTGTTGAGGGCCACACTCATATCCAGTTCTAGGATTTGGACCATCTAGGCCATAAATCTGGCAAAATAGTCCTTGATTAACTCATTAGACTTCGATTTGATGGTGTTAAGGATTGAAGAGTCCTTAATAGGAAGTTTGCTAGCAAGAAAGTGTTGAAGGAAAACCTCGGCTAGTTCATCAAAACATGAAATGGTATTTGGTTTTAGCTGTTTGAACCATGTATTGGGTGTATTCCTCAAGGTTGAGGTAAAGGCTTAACAGGCCACTACGTTGCTTAAACCATGCAACTTGACCAGTGTATGATAGCACTCTAAGTGGTCTTCAGGGTCTTTCGTCCCATCATATGTTTCAAATGAGGTAGCTTAACATGTTGAGGTATTACTTCTTCTAAAATTTCTAGGACAAAAGGAATTTTCTTGATTTGGAATTGTTTGGTCATTGCAACAGGGGTGCTGACATGCGAGGGTTCCACTTAATGTACGTGTTACGATTGCTTACCCTTATCAATCTTCTTGAAAGTAGGAATTGAGGGTGTCACTAAAATCTCAACTTGCTTGTTTGGTAATTCAGGTGAATAAATGGAGTCATCGGCACTATTAGCATCATGATCGCCATGCTCTTTGTCCTGATTCGAGTGAAAACTTTTATGAAGAAGGTTAAGGATTTGTTCATGTTTTTTATTTAACTTGGAATTTTCTTTGCCTAAATCAAGAAAAAATTGCTCCAGTTGAGCCAATCATTGTTCATCAGCATGCCAACTTAACCCTTCAGGGTGGTGAAAGGAAGTACTAATACCTGCACTTCTAGTCATTTTAGTTTTAACCATATGGTCGTGTTTTTAGAAAAATAGATGGTGTAAAATGTTGTTAGTAAATTTTAGGATGAGGAAAAATCTTGCAAAAGAAAGTGAAATACTTAGTATAGAGGCTAATCTGGTGTGGCTACTCAGATGCCTAAGCTAGTAAGGTAACTTAGTAGAGTAAATATGTAAATAAGAAGTGTTAGGACCTATTATGGAGTTTCTTTCCAGTATTTATAGATGGTTGTAGTGCCTAAAGCAGTTATTGGGATATTCATTAAGATACGTGAATGCTTCTTAACTTGATATCTCTCCTCATATGTAGAAATAGTAAGCAGTTATATAATATAACCGTATTTATGATAACTGTTCACACCAAACTTAAATTCAAACTAAGAGCACTTCTTATACTCAATATAAATGCTGTGTATCATCCATGCAATGCAAAAGTTCGAGAGATTTGGTTACATGGCATCTTGGCAAACGAAAGGCCGAGTGTCAGATGAACAAAAACTGACTATTAATAGTTTTTGTGCACGATTTAGATTTCGATCAAATTCCTAGGGTTTTTATTATCAATAATATATTCAAATTCATAACTTAATAAAATTTTTATCTTATTTAACCTTAACAATTCATGAAATTATCTACAATACTAGAGTTCAATTTTACTTATAATTTGATAAATTCTTAGGGTTTACAAGTTTAGTAAAATTATTTAAAATTTTCATATTATGTATGCATCTATGATATAAAAACTACCTTACAAGTTAGAAATTGCAAAACTCTGAACAATTAATTACTAAGGTTTTTTATTTTTAATTAATTAACTTATTATAAAATATAAATGATTATGGATATCCGATATTCCACAGTTCATCTAAACTATAGAGAATTGGTATACCCCACTAAATACTAAGATAAGGTAAAACAACTTGGTAATTTACAAGAAATATTGCATTATACATAATCGTATCATACAAATGTTTTCTACGTAAATTGTTTTTATACTGTAGACACCTAATTTTTTCCCTCCCTTTTATTTTTAAAATTATGTTATAGGGTCCTAAATTAAGAAAAGTAAAAATAAAAAAAAAATTAAAGAAAGCCAAAAATAATTTTTTTTTTAAAAAAAATAGGAATTCTAGGAAAAATTTAGAAAAATAGGAAAATAGGAAAAAGCGCAAAAGATAGGAAATTTAGAAAAAAAAAAGGAAAAATTCGAAAAAGTACATAAAAAATTTGAAAAGTTACAAAAAATTAAAGAAAAATAAAATATTTTAGAAAATAATATTTTGTTAGATTAAATTTTTAATTTTAATTTAGGTTTAGAAGTTGGGTCATTAAACTTGGGCTTCGATTTAAATCTAGCCTAAGCTGACCAAGTCTATATATGCAATTTAATTGCACAAATGTACAAGGTACAGGCTAACGGCTTGATGGTTAAGCATATGGACATAGCACTAGCATTGAGCATAAGGTCTTAGGTTCAAAACTTAGCAAAGGCAAGGAGGCCTTTTTCTTATTTTTTGGTTTTCAATTACATCAGGGATTGCCATGTGTTCGGATCTAATTTTCTTAACAAGTGGCATCACCAAATTTGATGGCCCACTGACGTGGCGCCACGTAGATGCTACATGGCATACTACATATCATGAAATGACATGTAGTATGCCGAAGTTGGTTAGCACGGTTGATGTAGTGCCACATTAGCCTACTTTTCCCTCCCCTTCCTTCCTTTTCCCTTCGTTTTCCTCTCTTTTCCTCCCTTTCCTCTGTTTCCCTCTCTTTCCACTTCAAACCACTCACTTCAACATGATTTTTGGACCCTTTCTCATTGTAATTTCACCAAATCAATGGCGAAATTACAGAATAGACATAGCCTATTATGAATGATACAAAAAACATGTCTAAATACAGTCAAAGGAGCATTCAATTTGAGCTCCAAAAATCAGAAAAAGGCTATTTTCCTAAGCATTCTTCATTAATCCGATCCAAGCTTTCCTTGTTTTCCTTAGAACAATTCGAGTATAAAAGGAGCTTCAAGGACTACACACAAGGACACACACCCAACAAAATTAACTCCTACACTCTCTATATCCATTTTCGATCATTTCCTCTCTCTACTAATCTCTCTCTTCTTAGGTTTCTCTCTCTAGCGAACTCTAAGCTCGACCACTACCATGGTTGTGACCCCCACTCCATCAACTCCCGAACACAACTATTCTCAACTACCTTCGATTAAAACTAATCCTACCATTAAACTCCTTGCACTCTGAAAAACCTACCCCAACTGACCAATCACACCCAACAACCCCTACATGGTTGACCTACCACCATTACCCACGAGCAACTTTTGAAAACCACCCAAACAGCTCCAAAACACCAAGGCACTAAACCTACCCTACCCTACCCCATTTCCAATTTAATACTCATAAAAGATCGTCACTAGCTCATTTTGGCGGATGAAACAAGCCAAATCGAGCTTTACCACCGTTGCTACTATTGAAGGCATTGAAGCTCGACCTGAATCTAGTGGAGCTGACCCAACCTAACCCAACCCAATCTGACCTATCCAACCCACCTAGGTCCGACACATGCATCCGAATTAGTCCAAAGTTTTTGTTTTTGTTTATTTTATTTGTTGTTTTATTTTGTTTATTTATTTTATTTAAATGTAATAGAAAATAATAATAATGGAAAGGAAAGAAAAAAAAAAGTAATTTGGCTTTATTTTATTTTATTAAATAGGTAAGATATAATAAGTAATAAGTGATAAATAAATTAAGTGATAAAATAAAAAGATAAAATAAAAACAACAAAGAAGAAATAAATAAAATGTGAAAATAGAAAAATAAATAGGTAAATAAAAGGATTATCATTTCTTTTTGTCACTTAAAAGAATTAATTTTCTAAAAATAAATGAAAATAAATAGACCTCTTTCTAAATTAGGACCATTTTAAAGTTTCCAAAAATTAAAAAACTGATTAGGACATTTTTAGGAATTCCCTTCAATAAATCAAAATTGAATAAAATGTAAACTCGGTTGTTTTTTTTCAAATTAAGAAAAAACCAATCCACTAAAGTTTTTTTAAAAAAGAAGAACTATGTATGTCTAATCTTGAATCTCAAATAGCGGGTATGTAGGCACCTACGGGACGACGATAAAAATGAAGAAACTATGCTGTGGACTTCCCCCTTCCGTGGGCTATCTCGAATAAAGGATTAATATTTTAGATTATTTAATTTGTCCAATTATAATAGTTAAATTGAGTTTCATCTTATAAAATAAAAAAGGTGATTTTTTAATATTGAAGTTAATTTTGGAAAATCAATGGTATCCGCAGGGGTTTAAAAGTCCTAACCCCTAGATCCAGTTTCTCTGGTTTTCAATAAAAAAAAATCGTTTTATAACTTGTTTTTTTTTTTTAAATCGATAAGACTAGTAATTAAGTTATAACCAATCCACCTAATTGGTTATAACTTAACCCCTTTTCTCGACTCCGGTTGAATGATAGCTCCAAATCTTTTTCAAATTGAAAAAATGGTGTTCTTTAAACCTTAGTCGAGGGCCAATATTAAACAAGTAGGGTTTAGTACTGATTGGCTTACAGAAGACCTAATTTTATAAAAAGAACCGAAAGGATGAAAAACCAGGCTCAACATGTACTCATTATACACATTTTGATCAACTATAACATTATCAAACCTATCTTTGTTTGTACTTTGCTCTCAAGATTTTTTCCCAATTCTTACTTAAAGGAACTTGTAAAAGAAACTATAGGGGAATGAGCAAACCATGGCTTAGTGAGTTCATTCCTTACCACTATCTTTCAAGCAAGTTATTAAACAGTATTAGCACCCATACAATCTATCTACATACAAAATGAATGAAAGAAACACATCCATAGGGGTCCAAAACTATGGAAGGTATAGATTTACATTGTTTACACATCGATTTTTCCTTCGTACTTACTCACAGAAAGCACCTTACCTTAATTGCATGAGGTTGCCTGGGGGTATGATCCCATCAAACGATACTCAACTATTACCCTAGTCTAAGAAACAACAATTAATATGAGTGGACACCAATTAAGGCCATCCACCAAACATATCTATGGCCCTTCGGGCACACAATGCAAGTCCTCTCGCTATTAAAACATATCTAAGGTCCCTTGGGTAAAAATATGCGAGTCCTCTCGCAATAAATTGGAAATACTATGCTAACTTTGCCTTAAGGATAAAAATATTATTCATAGGTACTATAAGCCATTACAAAAATCATATAAAATATATTTAATATTGAAAAAACATTTTCCAAAAATACTCTTTTGAAAGATCCGTAAAGCTAGCACTCTCCATCAATATACTGTTTGGGTTATTGAAATGTAATAGATATAACTAGTTATTTTAGTTGAATAATCATATTTATCAATTTAAGAAAGTGATTACATAGATGATAACATGTAAAACAATTAGTTATTCAATAAATAATTAGTAACAACCAACAAGTAGCACACAAACGCCAAGCAACGAGCAAATAGCAAATCATAAGAACTCTCTTACTTAGGTTAATGCTTATTTTTTCGGCCTTTGAGAATTCCAAGACTCAATAATTAAATGCCTAAAAGATGAAAAAGCTTATAAAAGTTTTAAAAAACTAGGTTTTTTTTTTAATTATTAAATATCTATCACTATTTACTTAGTTTTCGAATATAACCCAAATATAATATAAACATAGTTTAACTTAAATTTTTTACCTATTTTTTTTGTTTATCTTAAATTTTCAATTATATATAACTTTTTCATTTTAACTTTGATTTATGTAAATTTATAGTTGATTTTTAGTGTTTTCAAATGTACTTTTACTTAATGGGATCCATTTTGAATGTTGTAACTCACATTTTCCATTATGGTGTAAAAATATCACAAATTTTATTATTTTGATTTAAATATTTATAATATATTATTTTAAGCCTTTTCTTTACATATTTATGATTTAATAAATATCAAATTCTTATATTTTGTAATTTTCTTATTTTTGAGTTACTTAATTATAATTTATGTATTTTGCTATTTTTGAGGGTTAATAACTATTTAATTCATTTTTACTATTTTAATAATTTTTCAATTAGTAAATTATTTTATTATTATTTTTAGTTACGAATTTATTATATGATGACATGGCAATATGGATAAGTGCCCTGTGTCACTTCCAAAATATACATAATTTCGATATTTTTCCTATTTTGTAATTTTACATAATATGTAATTATATTTTATTAATTTTGATAAATTAATTTTTTTCCCCTTTTCTTGAATTCAATGGCCTATATTTATTTATTAACCTATTCATTGTAATTGCAAAATTCCTAAATGCATATATTTCTACTAACTACAAATGCACATAAAATATGTACAAGTTAACAAAATACATACTCCAAAAGGCTATTAAATTACTCTTTTGATGTCTTGATAGGTGATGATTCCAAGTACTTAATCCTCCTTTTCTTGGATTTGTTAAAAGTCAAGAAGAAAGTAATGAAAAAGAAATAAATAGAAGGGAAAGTAAAGAGGATTTTCTGTAGGGGTTTGTGTGAAATTGAGTTTTTTTCTTTTTTTTTTTTGAAAGAAAAAAGAAAGCAATTCCAAGGCAAAGTGAGTTGATCAAGGAGAAGCCATATGATGGAGAAAAGCAAAGAGAATAAGAAAGCATTAAATTGATGTGATGGGCTTATCATTTGATCAATTGTTCTCATCCACACAATTAAACACAAGAGAAAAGATAATATTGCACATGAGTAGCTGCAAACCATGAGTTGGAACCCCAACGTATCAGAAAAAAATGGAAGGGAAAAGAAAACTAAGAAAACTAGAAATTTTCAAATATAAATTATGAAATAATAATTTATAAATATTATATGAAACTTTTATAAAATTTATTAATTTTATTATTTTCTTTTATATTTATGATATTTACGAGTTATCTCAAAGTGTTCGTTAATAATTTTATATGATTATGTATATTAATCGATAATTATATTCATTTAAGCTTTTATTACTATTAAGATATAATTATTCATTTTACATGCTTAAAATTATAGGTTTAGATTTTTTGTTAAGTTTGAGTTCAATTTCGAGTATTTATGCATACATAGTGTTTAGGGTTTTTGTACTCGATTTAAGTTTCGAGCAAAATTTTAGGGTTTTTATTACTTATATTACGTTCAATTTCATCAATAAAATTTTTATATTATTCGGCCTTATCGACTCATACAGTTATCTATAGTACTAGGGTTCAATTCTACTCTCGAATAGCTAAATTTACAAGATTTACACTTATCCAAAGTTTTGACACACACTGGGGATCTCTATCTAATATAGTTCCTACCGGTATGCCATGTAATCTTACTATTTCTTTTATATAAATTCAAGCCAGTTTCTCCATAAAAAAGGTCATATTGATAGGCAAGAAGTATGCTAACTTAGTGAGTCGATCAATAACGACCTAAATTGCATCATATCCAGTAGCTATTCTTGGTAAACCACTTATAAAATCCATAGATATTTGATCCCATTTCCATTTAGGAATAGGTAGTGATTGTAATAATCCCTTAGGTCATTGATGTTTAGCTTTTATTCTTTAGCAAGTCTCACATTTTGAAACAAAGTTAGCAACATCTCACTTCATTTCGTTCCACTAAAAGTTTCTTCTAAGATCTTATTATATTTTCATTCTTCCTAAATGAACAATGTAGCCAAAGGAATGAGCTTCATTTAAAATTTCTTTCGAAGTTCAGGATCATCAACAACACTTAACTTGTTATTCATCTGTAATGTTCCATGCTCATCTGTTTCAAAATCAATATATTTGCCAATTGCCATCTTTCCTTGTAATTACTTCAAAGAAGGATTATTCTGTTGTGCTCTCTAAATTCTTTCCATCAAAGTTAGCTTAACTATTATATTCAACAATTCATCATCAGCTTCGTGTTAGGTGAATTCCAAATTCAATTTTTCAAATTCTTTAATATGCTCTTTTTGGTCTATAAGAAGAGATGCAACTTCAACATGATTCTTTCTGCTTAATGCATCGACTATTGCATTTACTTTACTAGGGCAGTAATTTATTCCTAAATCATAATCCTTAATCAATTCGAGCCATCTCCTCTATCTCATGTTCAATTCCTTTTGTGCAAATAAATATTTGAGGCTCTTATAATCTATATAAATTTCACATCTCTACCTATACATGTAGTGTCGCCATATCTTGAGTGCAAACATCACAACTAGAAGTTTTAGATCATGTGCAAGATAGTTTTGTTCACCCGGCTTCAACTATTTAGTTGCATAAGCAATCACCTTTCCATTTTGCATCAGTACACAGCCTAATCCATTTTTGGAAGCATCGCTATATATGGTAAAAGGCTGATTACTATTAAGCAACACCAGAATTAAAGCAATTACTAACTTCTTTTTCAGTTCTTGAAAACTTCTCTCTTATTTCTTGATCCATTAAAAGTTCACACTCTTTTACATTAAATGAGTAAGAGGTCTTGAAATTTTTGAAAAGTCTTTAACAAACTTCCTATACTATCCAGCTAATCCGAGAAAACTTCGGATTTTAGTTACTATTTCTAGTCTTTTGCATTCTACAATAGCTTTTATCTTTTTTGGATCTATAGAGATGCCTTTACCTATAATCACATAGCTATGGAAATATATTTCTTTCAACCAAAAGTCACATTTAGACAATTTTGCATATAATTTATGTTCTCATAATGTTTGCATTACTATCTTTAAATGCTCCTTATGTTGTTCAGATGTGGCAAAATACAACAAAATATCATAAATGAACACAATTACATATTTATCCAATAATTATTTGAACATACTGTTCATTAGATCCATAAATGCAATAGGTGCATTATCATGACTCTATGGGAAGCCTAGTAGAATAGTCTAAAATTTCTATATCACGTATGTACACATAATATAAAAATCATCTCGCAAGTTAGAGATTGTAAGACTCTAAACACTTTATCATTAGAATTTTCAATTTTAAATGATTAACATATTATAAAAGATAAATTATTATGGATATCTAATATTTCAAAGTTTCTTAAATCAGTATTTCTTGCCAAACAATAAGATTAGATAGTAAAGATCTAGAACATAAACTTACAAAAGTCATAAAATGTAAATATAGTATTAATAATGATATATAATAATTCAAACCAACTATGCAGTCTATTCTTAGGTTCTAACTTCTATGTATCTCAATGTTAGTACTCAACACTCAACTCTTAACATATGACTAATTATTTAACAACCTATAAGAGAAAACTGTTTGAGAGTGAGCTACACAAGCTTAGTGAGATATCCCTTGTACTATACCAACAAATAGGTTATCAAATAATTTATTACCAAACATATAAAAATATGAACAAGAAGTATGCTAAACAATATACATGCAGTTGATTGGTGTTGCATATAACATTGGATTTAACACCTTCTAAAGTAAGGGTAGGAAATACATCGCACCAATTACAATCGGGTTCTATTACTTGGGGTTTTTAACCATAAATTTAAATTCCATATTTCACGAAATATGTTTTCATTTTAAAGAAATCTAGTAATATACAAAATTCTAAGTATAGCGGTAAGGTGACCCTCACAGTCTATATTCATACCCTACAGCAGAAGTCTCTAAACTCGACCCTTAGCCAAATGGTTAGCATCTCCAACTCTTAGTAAGCTTGTAGGCTAAGGTTTAAAACTTATTTATTTCATTTTTGGCTATTTACTAATTTTCTAATTAATTTATTAATTTATTATTATCTTTAATTACGATTTTAATTAAAATTAATTATATGTTGACGTGGCAACATGGATAGGCATTATGTGTCATTTCTAAAATTTGTATATTTTCAATTCTTTTTCCTATTTTTTATTTTTATGTAATGTATATATAATTATATTTATTATTATATTTTGTTAAATTTCACAAATTAATTATTTTGTAACTCTTTTAATCTCATGGCACATATGCTTATATATATAATATCTTATCTTATTTATTAATTTATTACTATAGTATATTATACATGTATTATTTAAGTATACCCGTATATTTATACATACTATACAATTAATATAAGTATTTTATACATATATGTATACTTATATAATATAATAATATGACCCTACACATACTACATATGCTATACATATGTATACACATATATGATACCTATGCATATACGGCTATATTTATATATATATATATGTATATATCTATAGAAAATACTTAATATATATACTATCATATACAAATATATATACATATACAATCATGTATATATATACAATGAAAATACATAATAGAAATACTGTTGTATACATATATTTATATACCAAACATATACCATATTATACATATACTATACTATACTAGTATTTTTCGTATTTTTTCTACATACATAAATATACATATATATAATTTTGGTCACATATTTATATCTATACATATGTAATTAAAATTACACCAACATAAATATACATATATTATGATGTATATATATACATATCTACACAAATAGTTTTATTTTTTTTTTTACTAACTATTTGTAAAGTTAAATTTAACTTGTAAATACATATGAATATACTTTAGCATTTGTACATATGTAAACATGTATACATAAGGAAATGCTAATTTTACACATATCTTTATTACATAACCTTATATTACATAAAAATTCTACTAAATACATGTGTGTACAAGAATACATAGAGATAATTATTACAAAATAAGCATAATATACATACTAAATATTCTTCTTTTGGAATATCTTCAATTAAAAACCCTTACGCTTCTTCTTCTTCTATCCTTGATGAATGTTGAAATCTAAAAGATAAGAGAAAAGAAGAAGAAGAAGAAGAGGAAGGGGTTGTACGGTTTGGAAATGAAACAAAAAAAAGTATGTATGGAGGTTTTGCTTTGATGTTCAAAAAGTGTGTGTGTTGGTTCCTTTTCTTGTTCTCTAGCACACATGCTACATAACCAAGAAGGGAGGAAAATAAAATGAAAAAGAAAAAAAAATCAAGATAGGATAATTAATTGATTGGACATGGCCCTTATCAATATCTATGGTTTATCAACATAAATAGCACATAAGTGAATTAGAGATTGTAAGTGGAAATCATAAGCAACTTTTGGAACCAATGTGGCAAGAAAAAAAAAATGGAGAAGAAAAGGAAAAGGAAAAGAAAGGGAATATAAGGAAAAGAAAAAGAGAAAGAAGAATAAGAAAAATTAGGAATTCCTAATTATAAATTATGAAATAATAATTGATAAATATTATTTAAAACTTTATAAAATTTATTAATTAAATTGTTACCCATTATGTTTATAATATTTACAAGTTTTCTCAATGTGTTTATTAACAATTTTACGTAATCACGCATATTAGTCAATAATTGTATTCAATTAGGGTTTTATTACTATTGGGTAAATTTATTTAATTTTATAAGTTTAAAGTTATTGTTTTAGGGTTTTTTTTAGGTTCAAGTATTTAATCTCAAGTATATATATATAGGGTTTAAGTTTTTGCACACGATTAAGGTTTCAATTAAAATTTTAGGGTTTTTATTGCTTATAAAATATTAAAATTTATAATTTAATAAAATTTCTATCTTACTTGTTCTTATTAATTCATGAAGTTATCTATAGTACTAAAGTTTAATTTTACTCTTAAATAGCTAAATTCGTAAGGTTTACATCCATTTGACAAACCAAATGTCATTACAAGAAACTCATAATGATCATATCGTATTGAGAAAGCTATCTTCAATACATATTTGGGCTTGATTCTCAATTGATGATGTCCTGACCTCAAATCAATTCAAGAAAAGTCACTTGAACCTTGCAACTAATCAAATAAGTCATTGATCCATGGAAGTAGGTATTTATTCTTAATGATCACTTTATTCAATTCTTTATAATCAATACAAAGCCGTAATGATCCATCCTTTATCTTAACAAACAGTACTGGCATACCCTACGGTAAGACACTTGGTCTTATAAACCTTTGATCCAACAATTCTTGCCATTGCTTTTTCAACTCAATTGGAGCCATTATGTAAGGAGGCATTGAAATTGGTTCTACTCCTCATATTACATCAATAACAAAATCAATCTCTTTTCAGTGGTAATCTAGGTAACTCTTCAGGAAATACATTAGGGAACTCATTTACTACTTGTATTTCTTCTAAAGTTGGCTTCTTTTGATTACTTTCCATTGCTTCCAATAAATTATGATCAATAATCAATTCCATCGCATTAAATTCTTATACACCTACCACAATGGAATCTCCTTTAAATTCAACTTTCATTCCATCAAAAGGTTCAAACTTTATTCTCTTTTCTTGACAATCAACATTGGTTTTAACATTAGTTGTCCAATTCATTCATAGTATGGCATCATACTTACCCATATCCAAAACAATCATATCAATCTTATTATCAACATCTTGAATTTTCAATGGGCATCCTTCCACCATCTCTTTTGTAACTACTGCACTTCTCATAGGACTCTTATAGTCAAGCCTATTTGTATTACCATTTTAGGTGATATAAAGGAATGTGTGGTTTCAATATCAAATAGCGTATAGGTAGGATATTCGCCTATATTTTCCTTGGATTCAATAAGAAGTTTTACTTTTATGCTTTTATCATCATAACTTATTCTCTTAATTTTAAATACTTATTACCATACTTTTTGTAATTTTATATTAGTTACTATAATCTCAACAATTCATAGTAATTAATTAGAAACACATACCTACAATAAGCTCGACTCCCATAAATTCTTTGGCGTCACCAAAATCTTCTAGTTCTTCACTTGGAACATATTCATAAACTTAATCATTTTCTAAATTATATACTCGAGCAGTGTTGACTATAGTTGGATGAGTGTTTCCCAAAGCTAGTCCTCCAACCACTTTTCCTATTCTAAGATGTCCAACAGTTAGTGGCTGTTTAGTAGCTTAAGTAGTGACAGTTTTTGCATTCGAGACATGCTAAGGAGAAATGTCCAACTTTGTTGCAAATATAACATGTAACTGTATTCTTCTTTAGGCAGTCTATTACCCGATGAGAACTCTCTCTAGAAAAAAACATTTGCCCTAAAGTTAGATAATCTCTAAGACAGTGGCTTCCTTTGCACTTCTAACATCTAACAGTTCCACCCATAGTCTTCCTTAGTGTGAGATTTTGTGGTCTCATCACTCTTTTGACTTTTACTGCTGCTACTACTTTTGGTCCTTCAAATGGTCATTTACTAAATACACTAACCTTACGTTTACTAGTTTCTTTACTTTATCTTTTTGCAATATCCAGCACTCTAACTTTTTCAACCATGTTAGCAAAATTCCTTGGTTCAAATTCTATTAATCTCCTTTTCATTTCAATATCTAATCCTCAAGAAAATATTTCCATCTTTAACTGATCACTAGTCGGATATTCCAGCGATGTAAACTACAGTAATCTATTGAATTTAGATTCGTACTGCTCCATAGTATGCATTCTTTTTACAATATCTAGTAAATCTTTACTGTATCTTATCCTTAAGCTTTTAAGAAAACAATAAGCTAGAAATTCACATCTAAAGT
Source organism: Lumnitzera racemosa (assembly GCA_024138005.1). Taxonomy (NCBI): domain Eukaryota; kingdom Viridiplantae; phylum Streptophyta; class Magnoliopsida; order Myrtales; family Combretaceae; genus Lumnitzera; species Lumnitzera racemosa. The sequence goes on from JAMXBC010000002.1 coordinate 16,740,215, forward strand.
CTTCCCAAGTAATTAGGGCTCTCAAATTGTTTTGCTTTGACTCCTACCATGTTCATGCTTGCATCTTTAATAGATAAGTGCCATAAGTGAGCCAAAGGTGAAGTGGTACCTCAAATGCTTCGAATGACCTCTCCACTTGATTTAACCAGTCCTCAGCCTCATCTAGTTAGCTAAAATGACCTTCAAAATATTTGTTGTAGCAAATGAATTTAGACAACATGTTGCGTTGCTGTCTTAAATCAGGGTGTATCTAAGGCATAACTCTTACTTGATCCACTAATGGTGGAGGAGGTGGTGGTAGCGATGGTGATAAAGGTAGCTGTGGTAAAGGAATCTCTAGGTTTAACATTAGAGGTGGTACTTGAATAGGCGGTACATGCTCTTAGGCTAAAAATGTCTTTAGTAACTCATTTGTTGCATGGATAAGAGTAAAGATTTCATCAATTCAACCTCGAGGCCTACCGGGTTACCTTTCTTGAGTAAGTAGGGCCTCTACCTTAACTAAGAAATTCATTTCAAATTTTAAGTTGAATCGTTTAACTATATTTAAATAGTTGTAAAAACTACAAGTACAAAATGGAAACAACATATACAACAATAACAATAATAAAGGCTGCAATCTTTCATTTCTAATCAATATAGTGATGTTACATCTATCTAAGGGTCACTTCTAATGAGTGAATCTCTACTGACAACTATACAAAGTAAAGTCAAAGTATAGAGTTTTGAATTACAATAGAGCTTCTCACAATACATAGATCCTCACAATACATATAGCTCTCAAGTACATCAAAACTCTCAAATACAATATAACCTCATTAAAACAAAACTCTCAAAATACAAAATGATTAGACATGATCCTAATATGTACAACAAAAGGAGTATGTATGATCACTCTAATGCTAAGAAGCTACTCCAAAAGTACAATCCATCAAACAAGTGTCCCCACATCTACTAGGGGCGTATAGAAGATCTAACAGCTATATCAACTAAATATCTGTATCCTAGAATAGAAAAGGTAAAGCTAACGTTAGAATAAACACCAGACTCCTTGTTGGGCATCTATTAGGCTCATTCTCTAAGTAACCAATCTAATAGGTTTAGAGTAACGATAAGCACATTAGAGGGGTCACCTTCTACTAGTATTATAGGAGAGAGTGTAAGGTCTACTTGGTAATACTTAAACTTCTCCACAAGGGGTATTTACTATATAGGCTCATTTGGCACAATAAGGGCATCCATTTGTACTCTTAACTCCTCAAATCCTTAACTTTGCCGAAGTTTGGGAGCCTCAATCTCTTACATATGGATATACCATTACTCCATGATATCTTAAAAATCAGCCTTGGCCTTAACATTATCCTAAATGACAATCGAACCATGATCAACATAGCGATCGACAATTAGTGCCATACTAAGACCAACTACTCTACTGTAAGTGAAAGATGGTGGCTTTGGTAATGAATCGGCACTAACCAATGAGACTAACTCTTGTACCCACTTAGTACTCTCCTCTGACTCCAAATAATGCATCATCTCCTCATTAGTAGATAGATCAGCTACTACATAAAATACCCAATAGATCTGCTACTCTAACCAATAATTACTCAACCCTACTCCCTAAGTAGATAAAACCTCATTAACTATATACAACCTACCTACAAAGGCCAACCTCTCATAGATAATCCAAAGGCTGCATCTATAATCTCGTAGAAACTCCCTCATGGAGATGGAACAAATCAAAATCGATCTATAGCTCGAGAACTGATCTCTAAGTCAACAAGATATATAATTACTTTTATGATTTTATTATTATAACATTGAGTAATTGAATTTAAGCTTAAACACTTAACTCAGTTTTACCCCTTTTAATCTCACCAAGTAAGTTATTCTAAATTTAGGGTCAGGCTTTATTTATCTTAGTTTAAGTTACACTCTAATACCACCTTCTTGTCATGACCTGAAGGGTGACCTAGTCATGGAAAGCATTATATATCATATAAAGGACTATAGATTAGTTACCTTCTAATCGATAACCCTTTATACGACATACAAGGCTACTACTATAATTATCAACCCAACAGTTATATAAGCATAAGTAATATCATCACATAGTTATAATAACATGACTATTAAACCATAAATATCACATAGATGTATATTACATATATTAAAGTTTTAATATACTAGGTAATGAACTAATAATACATTGTATCACATAATAAGTTCAACGATCTAATTACAGTAGTAGAAATACACTCTCATATCTATTCTCATACTTATACCATTTAGTAGATAATTCATTAACCTTGGGCATCTTACAACCCGGATCAACAAATAGGTCTCATTGCATAACTAAACTATAGGGTTTTAAGCTAACTAGCTTAGTAAGATATCCCTCATCCATACTACAACCAAGTTATTCAATAATTAGATTCAAACATATGAATGCATGCTCATACAAAATGCCAAAAAAATACATGTAAGTGACTAGGTATTATATATAACTCAAATTTAAGGCCTCCTGAAGTCAGGATTAGAGCATTTACAACACCTATCAAATCTAGTATTATACTAAAACTTACATTCTTACGAAACTCCATGTTTCATATTTAGATAAATGAATCCTTTTGTTTTTAATTAAAAACTAAGTTCTAGGTATAATTGTGAGTGGACCCACCTTGTAAACCCTAGGAAATTAGTAGTTGAACCCTAATTCAAGTTCAAGTGTCCTAAATTGTACAATAAGTCGATCAGGCTAATAACAATAAAAGATTATGAAATTTAATAAATCAAATATAACACCGATAACAAAACCCTAAGAATTGATCAAAACCTTAAATTGCGTACAAAAGCCCTAAAACTAACTTACATACCATTAATCAAAATTGATCTCGAATTTGTTCAAAACCCTATTACTCAATAGTGATATAACTATAGTCGATTGCAATTTTCGACTAAATTGCCTATTCGCATGAAATTTTAACAAAATCGTATCAAAAACTTGTAAAAATTTTAATTGTAACAAGTACTAATTAAATTGATAAATTTTTATAAGAATTTCAAAATTAATTTATGATGAGTATTGTTATAATTTTTATCTTTTGAAAAATTACATATATTTATTATTAATTTTTATTTTCCTTCTCTTTCTTTTTCTTTTTTTTTTCTTTCCTTTCTTTTCTTTTTTTTCTCCGATTGCCACGTTCTGGAGTGGAACTCAAATGGCAGCCCACGTAAGGAAATAAATTGCCATGTGTTAAGTTTACAATAAAAGAAAAAATTGGAGATAAGTACCTTATCCCTTCTTCATTAATTCAAAAGATTAGGATAATTTTTTTTTTAATTATTTTTCCTTACTAATCACCAAATATAAAAGGAAGAAATGAAGTTTGGAAATTTTTTAAAAAAACAAACTGAAAATAAGAAAAAAATTTTGGGAAACAAAACGTAAAAAGAAGGAAGGAAAAAGAAAGAAGAAAAGAAGGAAAAGAAGAAGAGAAATTAAATCAATAGGTAAGTAAATTATGTATCTAGTATAGATGTATGTTATATAGTATATACAAGTATAAATATAGTATTTATATGGTATTTTTATACATATAACATTATAAGTGCATGTATATATGCATAAATATATAGGTATATTATATGATAGAGTATATATTATGTATTTTTTTTAAGAATACATATAATTAGTATTAAGTATTTTATTAAATAACTATAGTATATATATATATATATATATATTTGTACACGTAAACTATACATATATAGGGATAGATGTATAATTATTTTCGTATATATATATATATAAATGTAATCGTACAGTATCTATGTAGTAATATACTTCTATAAGTGGTAATATATGTATATAAGACATATATATATATATAATATAGAATATATATTATGTTTTATTGAATGTATCATGTAGTACATGAATAGGTATTTGTATATTATGTATTCGGAATTATATGTACAAATACAAATACATGAATATATGAATATGTACATAAGAATAGGTTTGTTTTCATAAAATTAGTATATACATATAGTATATATATGTAGTATACCAAAAATATATATGTAATATAATAATATCTATAAACTAAAATAAAATTATAATTAAATAAGGAGTAGGTACATATATATATATTACCGTAATTAAGGATTTTTCAATAAGATAAAATTATAAAATATATTATAATTATATGTATATATATGTATAATCATGAAATATATAAAACATAAGAAAATAAGAATAATAAAGATAATAATGGCAATAATAATAATAATAATCATAATAAAGTTAAAATCTCAAAAATAGGAAAAATATACTCAAAATAATAAAAATATCAAATATATGGTTTAAATAAGTATTACATCATAAATATATTAAAAAAAAGTGAAAATTAATATTTTATAATTTTTAAACTTAAATAGTAATTTTTATGATATTTTTATAACACAATTTAAATAATGAGTAACAACGTCCAAAACGGACCTCGTTATGAGAAAATATGCACGAAAACGATCAAAATGGACTATAAGTTCATAACGATTCGAGCTAAAATGAAAAAGTTATACATGGTTCGATAAAAAGCTTGAATAGAAAATTTCATGTAACTAAGTGAAGTAGACCTTACAAATTATAATACTAGTTGGCTTTAAATTCCTAAACTTATAAAATTTTCATTATTCTCAAGTGATTTTGATATAGACCCTGAGCTGCTACCAGACTATTACAATCCTTAAGCTAGCCATAACTGAGTAAGTTTTTCCTAATGATTCCAGACTTGTTTGTGTTTGTAGTTAGTGAATATAAGTTAAGATTTGTAAATGAATGTGTATGGGGTTAGGTTATGCTTGTGCATAACAATTATTGTTGATGGTGAATTTACTTTAAACTTCAATAATATAATGATTGTTGCATAGTAGATTCACCAAGAATTGATTAATTGTGACTTGGAATGATTACTAAATAAATAAGACTTAATTTTATTTGATTAGAAAAAGTTAACTCAGATCATTCATAAATCATGCACTGCATAACTAATTTTGGCAGTCACATTGCATAGAGGTAGTGAGAGGCCATACGAGGGTTGATTATTGATTGTGATAGATTTCGTATAGTGCACACGTGTGATATGACCTTACCCTAGCCTGCGGGATGATTAGGCTTTGGAGGTACCAACCGTCTAGCTAAGGGTCGAGTTTAGAGGCCTTCATTTAGGAGTGAATGAAGGCTGCGTGAACCTACTTACAATCATATATAGAACTTGTTTTGATAAAACTGATAATGGATGTATCATTAGATTTTGATTACGAAACGTGGAGTTTCATTATGAAATAAGTTCTAATATGATACTCGGATTTGACTGTACCAATAAATCTCCAGCCTTGACTTCGAAGGGCATTAAATCTGAGTTGCATGCAGTATCTGGTCACCTGCATGTATTTGTTTGGCATATTGTTTGTCATGTATTCATTTGGTTAAACTTAATTATTGTATAACGTGATTGCTATATAGTTAAGGGAAATTATCTCACTAAGCTAGTTAGCTTATACCCTTGTAGTCTTCTCTCACAAGCCGACCTTTTTGTGGAGTTGGGTGGTCACATGCCGGAGGTTAGTTTTCTGCACGGGGTTAGTGTAGGAGCTGGATGTGATCAGAGAGTACTTCTGATAGTTTATAGATCTGAATATGTAATTGTTATACTAGTTTAACTTAAGACATGTTTCAGACTTTGTAATGGTAAACTTTTATACAAATAGACCATGTGTTATGTTTTTATAATTTTATTATTTATCATGAAATGATATTGCTTAAGCTTGCACACTCTTGGTAGTTGGTAGTAGCTGTAGTCTTGTATATCGTATAAAAGGGTCATTGATTATGAAGAAATTCAATCTACAATCCTTTGTATGGTATACAACGACTGTACTACTAGCCCCCTCGGGTTGTAACACACATAGTCCGCACTTACTCTTAAATGGAGGCTTCTAGACTAGACCTTTAGCTAGACAATTGGTGTCTCCAATACTTAAGAATCCCCTAGGTCAGGGTCAGGTCATATCGTATGTATGCACCATACTAAAACACTATAATAAGATTTATAATTAACCTCCATATGGCCTCTTACTACCTCTATATAATATGACTGCAGGAATTACATATGCAGTGCATGATTATGAATGTGTGATTTAGTTAGTTTGAGTCTAATATAATTAAGTCCAATTATTATGTGATCAATTAGAATCACAAACAGATCAATTCCTTTTGAAGTCACTATGCATTAAACAATACATTATCATACTTAATAGAAATTTCACATTCAACAAACGATATCAAACTCATGCATAACTCATCCCCATACACATTGTAAACCTTAGAAAATCGATAGTCTAAACCCTAATTTAAGTTCGAGTGTCCTAAACTATGTAATAAGTCGATAAGGTTAGTAATAATAAAATATTATGAAATTTGATAAGTTGAATATAACACCGATAATAAAACCCTAGAAATTGATCGAAACCTTAAATCATGTACTAAAACCCTAAAACTGATTTATACACCATTAATCAAAATTGAACCCGAATTTGTTCAAAACCCTAAAATTATAAATATAAGCTTATAAAATAGTTAAATATTACTCAATAGTTATATAATTATAGTCGATTACAATAATTGACTAAATCGCTTATTCACATGAAATTGTAACAAAATCGCTACAATAACATATAAAAATTATAATTGTAATGAGTATCAATTAAATTAATAAATTTTCACAAAAAATTTAAAATTAATTTATGAAAAGTTTTGTCATAATTTATATGTTTAGAAAAATCACATATATTTATATTAACTTTTATTTTCTTCCTTTTTCTTTTTCTTTTTTTCTCTTTTCTTTCTTTTCTTCTTTTCCTTTGCTTGCTATGTCTTGCAAAACAAGAGAAAAAAAAAATCAAAACATAGCAGCCCACGTGAGGAATAAAGCTTACAAGTGTTGCAATTAGGAGAACAAATCAAAACAATTAGATTAGGTTGTCTTTTCTTCATAAACGCTTAAATAAAATGGATTTGTATAAGATATATATATATATCTATAATTATTCTAGCTAAAAAAAAAATATCTAGACATCAAATAAAAGCAACAAAAATCTGCGAAAATTACAAAAAAAAAAAACCGAAATCTAGAAAGCTAAAAATGTGAAGAAAAGAAGAAGAAGGAAGAAGAAAAGAAGAAGATAAAAAAAATTAAAAATAATAGGTAAGTAAATTATTTTGCAAGTATAGATGTATAATATATAGTATGTACATGTATAAATATAGTATTTGTATTATATTTTTGTAAATATTACATTACTATTATATGTATGTATGCATAAGTACTTAAATTGAAATATGTATGTATGTATAAAGATATGTATGTATACACGTATGTAATATGTATTTTTTTTTTAGATTACATATAATCGGTATTAAGTATTTTACAAAATAACTATAGGAATATACATATATATATGTATACACATAAACTATATATATATTGATGTATATATGTATAATTTATTTTCATATGTATATATATATAAATATGTAGTCATATAGTATATATGTAGTTGTATATTTCTATAAATGGCAATATATGCTTAAATACATAATGTACATAGGACGTGTATATATATATATATATATATAATTAGAGTATATGTATAACATATAGTGGTATACTAAATATATCATATGGTACATGTATAATATATAGTATAAATATTTTATACCCAATACTATATAAATATATATACTAAATATTAAGAAAGTAGTATATAGCATATATAATATAATAATATTTATTAAATAAAATAAATTCATAATTACGTGAAGAGTGTATATATATATATATATATAATACCATAAATTAGGAATTTCTTAATAAAGTAAAATTATAAAATTTATCAAATATACTATATATATATAAGTGTGTATGTATGTATAAATCGTAAACATAAATGAATAATGAGAAAATAAGAAATAATAAAAATAATAATGGAAATAATAATAACAATAATCGTAATATGGCTAAAATCTAAAAATAGGAAAAGTATGCTTAAAATAATAAAAATATCAATTATATGGTTTAAATAATTATTAAATCATAAATATATTAAGAAAAAGCTAAAATTAATATTTTATAATTTTTAAACTTAAATAGTAAATTTTGTGATGTTTTTATATTACAATTCAAACTGTGAGTCATAACATCCAAAACGGACCTCGTTACGAGAAAATATGCTAAAAAATGATTAAAATAGGCTATAAGTTCATAACGATCTGAGTTAAAACGAAAAAGTTACATGCGATTCGATAAAAAGCTTGAATCGACAGTTTCACATAACTAAGTGAAGTGAACCTTACAAATTATGATATTAGTTTAGCTTTAAATTCCCAAACTTATAAATTTTTATTATTCTCAAGCGATTTTGATATAAACTCTGAGCTGCCACCAGATTATTACGACCCTTGAGTTGGCTATGGCTGAGTGAGTTTTTCCTAATTATTCCATGCTTATTTGTATTTGTAATTAGTGAGTATAAGTTATGATTAATAAATGAATGTGTATGGGGTTAGGTTATGCTTGTGCATGATAATTGTTATTGATGCTGAATTTACTTTAAAATTTTAATAATGTAATGATTGTTGCATAGTAGATTTATTAAGAATTAATTCTCTGCGACTTGGAATGATCATTTAATAAATAAACATAATTTTATTCGACTAGAAAAGTTAACTTGGATCACGCTGCACTACATAACTAATTCCGACAGTCACATTACATGAAGGTAGCGAGAGGCCATATATAGGTTGATTATTGATTGTTATAGATTTCGTACGATGCACACATACGATATGATCTTATCTTGGCCCGCGGGATGACTAGGCATTGGAGACACTAATCGCCTATCTAAGGGTTGAGTCTAAAGGCCTTCGTTTAAGGGTAAATGAGGGTTGCATGAACCTACTCACAATATATAGAACTTGTTTTAATAAAACTGATAATGGATGTACCATTATATTTTAAATACGAAACACGAAGTTTCGTTATGAAATAAGTTCTAATATGATTCTCGGATCTAACTATACCGATGAATCTCCAACCCTAACTTCGGAGGATGTTAAATCTGAGTTGCATGCAGTACCTAGTCACCCGCATGTATTTGCCTAGCATGCTATTTGTCATGCATTCATTTGATTGAACTTAACTATTATATAACCTGATTGTTGTATGGTTGAGAAAAATTATCTCACTAAACTAGTTAGCTTATACTCTTGTAGTCTTCTTTCGTAAGCTGATCTATTTGTGAAGTCGGGCCGTCGCATGCTTGAGGTTAGTGTTTTATACGGAGTTAATGTGGGAGCTGGATATGATCAAAAAGTATTTTTGATAGTTTATAGAGCTGAATATATAATCGATATACTAGTTTAACTTAAGACATGTTTTAAACTTCTTATTTGTAAACTTTTATATGAATAGACCATGTGTTATGTTTTTTTGTAATTTTATTATTTATCATGAAATGATATTGCTTAAGCTTGCACACTCTTAATAGTTAATAGTAGTTGTAGCCTTGTATATTGCATGAAAGGGTCGTCAATTGTAAGGGAATTCAATCTATAATCCTTTGTACAGTATACAGCGATTGCCATGACTAGCCCCTCGGGTCATGACATACATCCAATTATTAATATTCACTAACTACATACAAAACATATATGGAATCATTAGGAGTACTCACTTGGCCATTATTGAAGTCAAGGATCGTAGTAATCTGTAGGTATATCAATCTCAATATCAAAATCACCTAATATTTAGGTAATAAGAAAATAATAAGTGTTTGAATTAAATAACTAAACTATTCATATGATTGATACTAACCCTTCAATTGAGTTATCGATTCTTATGAAATGCTTAATTTGAGCTTTTTCGTTAATCGTATATAACTTTTTCAATTTAACTCCAATTTTTGTGAACTTATAGTCTATTATTATTATTATTATATGTACTTTCTCGTAATAGAGTTTGTTTTTTACAATGCAACTCGCATGTTTTATTATGGGGTAAAAATATTACAAAATTCATTATTTCAGCTTAAATAATTATAAAATATTATTTTAATCTTTTCTTGCATATTTATGATTTAATAAATATCTAAGGTTTATATTTTATAATTTTCCTATTTTTTAGTTCATTTTATTGAAATTTTCATATTTCAATATTTTTAAGTTTTAAAACTTATTTATTTCATTTTTGTTATCTTAATAATTTCCTAATTAATTAGTTATTTTATTATTATTCATAATTACGATTTTTACTTAAAATTAATTATATGCTGATGTAGCAGCATAGATAGGTGCCACATATCATTTTCAAAATTTCTATATATTTCCAATACTTTTCTTGTTTTGTATTTTTAGGTAATATGAAATAATGATATTTATTATTATATTTTGTCCAATTTTGCAAATTAATTATTCTTTTTTCCTTTAGAACCCACGACATATGTTCATGTACATATATTACCTTACTTTATTTATTAATTTATTATTATAGTATATTATATATGTATTAATTAATTATATCCTTATATCTATATATATACTATATTGTTAATATATGTATTTTCTACCTATATGTATACTTAGTAATATAATAATAAGATTCTAAATATACTACATATTCTATATATTTGTACATATTGTCATGACTCAAGGGGGAGCTAGGCATAATAGTTGTCGTATACCGTACAAAGGACTGTAGATTGATTTCCCTTACAATCAACAATCCTTTATGCGATATATAAGGCTAAAACTATAAGTAACAACCAAGAGTTGTGCAAATGTAAGCAATATTATTTTATAATAATGATAACAAGCTAATAAAATATAAAACACTTCTATTTATATAGAAATTTACAGATAAGAAGTCTATAATGCTTCTTAACTCAAATTGATATCATTTCATTACATAAAAAGATTCATGATCTAAATACACTATCATAAGTACAGTCCAATCACATCGTACTCGCACATCAACTCCCTAATGTACAACTAACCTCGGGCATGTAATGGTCTGACTCCACGAACAAATCGGCTTGTGAAAGCAAGCTATAAGGGTATAATCTAACTAGCTTAGTGAGATAATCACTTCAACCATACAGTAATAGAGTTCTACATCTATTTAATTCAATCAAATGAATGCATGACAATCAGTAGACCAAACTAACACTTGCAGGTAATCAGATACTATACGCAACTCAGATTTAATGCCCTCCGAAGTCAGAAGTAGAGATACATCAGTCCAGTTAGATTCGAGTATCATATTATAACTTATATCATAACGAAACTCTGTATTTTGTATTTAAAATATAATGGTATATCCATTCTAAGTTTTTGTCAAAAATTTTGATCTACTATTGCATCACTCTACCACTTAATAGAGCAACCCACGTGTTGCCTTTTCAGCATTCCCCCATCCACCGTTGGCTAATAAAGCACCGACAAACAAGTAGATCAAATCTTTGCCTTGTTTTTACCTAATTTTATAAAAATATTAAATTTAGTGAGAAAATTATGTAAAAATTTGTATCTAGCTTATCGTAATATGTTTTCATGTGGTAATTTTATTTTTTTAAAATTAATATTATTTTATGTACTTTCTTAAGAAAGTCACTATTCATCCAAATTTTAACTTAAAAAATAAATACACTGAATGATGTAGTCTCTAGATCAAAATTTTTATATAGAATACATATGTTATTTATTTAATTTCTATGTAGCTAGATTTTTAATTTAGGTATTTTTGACATTTAATGTATTTTTTAACCTTAAAAATAGCTAGAGAGAGGGTAAAATTATGACGTAAATGGGTTTTTATAAAAATAATTGATGGAAATGATAATTACTAACTTCTGGTGGTTCATAATGATGTTAGGATATATTGAAAATAATTTTATATAAAAAGGACAATATTTGGTTAATTAAATGTAACTTACGGGTAAAAATGTAATTACAAGCATATAGGTGAAAAACCTAATAGCATGGGACCTTGTACTAAATATATTTCCCATATTTTTTTTGCTTTATAGAAATTTTTTGGGAATTATTTAATGACTCAAGTCATTTATTATGAATTTTTGTAGTAAATTAGCTAAAATTACAAATTGGGGCAGGTGTTTAGTAATAATAGGCTAAATTGTGATAAATATTAAAATAAAAACTATAAATATATGTATTGGTCAGATTTGGTAAAAATTAATATTTTAATACATTTAATTATAGTTTTACGATCAAGTTACGATATATATATATATATATTAAGTTTAAATAATATCTATATTATTAAGTTACATGAGAAAATTATATAAAATCTTTAAAAGTCATCACTCAAAATAAAACTAGCAATACATATTACTAGGCATGTATGAACCTAATGAAACAACTTTTATTGAATCCTATATATTATAACCTATATTTGTATAATATCATGAGAATTTACATACTATGATAACCTTATTGTAATTAAAATGTAAATTAATTGATTAAAAGTATGTTTCGATAGAATCAAAATGATATATTATATGTAATAGTATAATTGCATATATTATTTATAATTAATAACTTAACTTATATAATAAAACTATATTTTATTATATAAGAAAAATAATAAGATACTTTGGATATATAAATATATATTTATATATATAACTCGTTAGTGAAATGTAGATAAATAGAATTTTAACATTTTCGTAATTCCTACAAAAACTAAATCTAGGTTTGGTATATATATAGGGCTTACCAGTAAACGTAGCATTGACGATGCAAGTCCTCCATTGTGAGTGTTATGACAAGTAAGTTGTGATTGTAGCTTTACTGCTTTATTAAGATACTGTTTTAAAGTATTTAGAGGTTTAAGAATGCTTTTGATTGTGATTATAAATAAACTGTCTGTGTGCATGCCATGTATGTGGTAGGTATTCTATTTGTGATAAGAGTTAAACTCTTTAGTGTGTTACTTTGTATGATTTCATAACCTTGTATTGTGTGAACTTGTTTGGCCATTCTTAAATGGATTTAAGAGTGATATGATCGCTAACTTAACTGGATATGCATAGCAATCATTAGGGGAACAATTAAGGGTGCTAGACTAAATATCGACTCCCTTCTATAAGGATAGTTGAAATGATCCTTTCCTTATCTTTAGTTGAATTAAGTGATAGGCAAGGAGGTCGTAGTAAAAATAGGAGCTGTGGTTCAAAGGTGGTCACGAGAGGAGGGTGTTCTCCATTATATAAGCTTGGGTTTGGTTTAATTTTAATTCGCAAAAAAACTCCTTAATCTAGGTTAGAGCAAATGCAATTTCTCTGACCTCATAATGGATTGGATAACATTATGTAATGTTTCAAGTGATTGATTGCATTACGTTTCATAATAAATATTAACTTTGTTTATGATTATATGGTACTCTTCTAACTCTGTCTTACTTACTCAATTAGTTCTACTAGTTTTGAATCTCAACTTTTGATTTTTCTTTTAAGATGGCCACTAGTTTCCTATCTTGTTATAAAAAGCAACTTTAAGACATGTAGCTTTTGGTGAACTCCAATTATAAATTATAACTCTAGGTATGGAACATTTATATAAATACTGTTGTGTTATTGAGCAATAAGGCATACTAAACAGGTATTTTGAAAAGTTGTACTATAGGTTTGATAATTAATAACTATCAAATTGGATGCTTCAAGCTGGTCCAATCATGTACGCCTTGTGTAGACTATATCTATGATAGCAACTGTAAAGTTACATTCTATCTGAGATTAATTTACATAACGAGACTATTATGATATTTCCTATTCACGGTGTGACATAGACATAGGCTTGTATACATATAAAATGAGGTTATCAAGTCATTCTTCCTTCATGGTGTGTTAGAGTTATGTTTAGTGTATCGATATGTTAATTATGTTAATGGGTCGTATCATGTTGTATCATGCAAGTCAAGTCAAGTTGTCAGTCTTATCTCTTCAAGTTAGTCGTCTCTATTACTTGTCAAACCCATATTATGTGTATCTATACCAAAATATATAATATGGAAAATTCTTTAATACTAAAGGAATAAAGCGAGAAAATAAGTAGAGTGATAACGAAAGAACTAAAAACTAGAACGTAAATAATAAAGTATACTAATAATAAATAATGATCAAATTAATAGTATATAGCAAGTTTCCAGGAGAGTAAATTATAAATAACTATAGCCTGAATTGTTATAATAGTAATAATAAGGAATAGTAATTAAAGAGATTATAGGGAGTAATGAAATACAAAAAAAAAAAATCCAACAAACCTACAAAAGACTAACTAAATCGATTAAAAAGTGAGATTAATCTTAAAGAAAACAAAAATCATTAATAGTAGATTAACTAACCACATTAAAATCTACAAAGGAAGTAATTAATTAATAAAGCTTAACCAATCGAAAAAGGGTATATAAGTAAGATTAACAATAATATTAATGGTTGTAGTAAAACTTTCTTTTGCAATCTAATAATGAACTAAGGATAAGTGAAGGAAATAAGTTGTCATTGAGTGAGGTGTGGTAATAGTAAATGTAAGGCAACTCAAGAACTATTGGAAGTACAAAAAATTTGAGATGTAAGCACTCTTACTTTGGGATCGTAGAGCTACTTAAGGAACTGTTATAATCAAAAGGATAATGTGACATAATGACAAATGCTTAACTCATAAGAGAAAGGGTCGGTAATGATTAGAATAGTAACCAATCTTGATGAAAGAAATAAAGTAAAGAGAAGTTGGCATTTTTAGAGTATAAAGGAATTGAAGTTAAAAGGGAGCTCAAGGACTAAATTAGGAGAAACTATCCAAAGTTGTTTCGAGATTCAAGGTTGTAAACTTTCGAAAACAAAAGTTTTGTTAAGGAGAGAAAAATTGTAAAACCTTATTAAAAAAAAAGAAGATGTTATATGGTAATAATAATAATAATAATAATAATGTTAGAAATATAAAATAAGGGAAGAAATATAATAATATAATAAAAGTTTGGAGACATAGTATAGCTTATAATTAACTTAGGATAGTAAGCACATCATTGTCACGGAAAAGATTCAAACTTCTTATTATTTCTTATTAAGAGAAAAAAAAAAGATAACTCAACCTCATATCTTTTACTTACCAAAACATTATGTTACTTTTCCCATGAATAAGAAACTTCCGGTTCTTAACCTAACCCCAAAACCCTAACAAAGATTAACATTATTGAAGGAGAAATTTAGTGACAATTAATCTTTCTTTGTATTCAAGTAAGTTTCCCTTTTATCTTCGTTTTATTTTGTCAATTTATGTCTTTAAGGGTTTTCTTTGAGTTATTGGAGAAGGTGGTGTATTTGTTGATGTAGTGGTGGTGGATAATTATTATGTGTTCAATTTGCAGAGGTGTTGTATTACTGGTATATGTATGCATAAAACATGTTAAGTGTTGTTTGTAGTAAATTTGGTGCATTATGGTGCCTTTGATTTTTGTATGTATATGTAAAGTTCTTGTATAGGGGTATAATTGATGGTATGTGTATGTGTGTTTGCCATGTATGTGTGTTGGAGAGACAAAAAGAGGCAAGAGGGAGAAAGGAAAAGATAGGAGAGAGAGTGAGGTATGTGTTGTGTAGGGTAGGGGGCGAAAGTGAGAAAGGAAGAGATGAGAGTATGTATGTGCTGTATAGGATGTTAAGCGTAAAATGAAAAGGACGAAGGGGGAAATGGAGAAAGAAAAAAAGAAAAGGGTAGGTGAGAGAAATAGAAAGGGGCAAGAGAGAGAGAGAAACAAAGGGCATATGTTATGTTTAAATATTAATTGAATAATATTAAATATAATATCTATCATATTATATTTTATAATATAATATTATGCCTGGTTGAATTACATATAGGTATATATATATGCACATATAACATAAGGTTCGCATGTGCATAAGTGTTGATGTGTGTATATTATGGGATATCGAAAAGTATATAAAAATATATGAAATGATGCGTAAAGAGTGGTTTGGAAGTTTAGAGAATGAGACAAAGGGTTAAGTTAACGTAGAAAAGTAATGATTGGAAAGTATTAAATGAAATACTAAACTTAACATTTTATACTTTTACGAAGGTGTTAGGAGTTAAGAGGAATTGGATCATATTAAAATAGAAGTTCTAGATATGGAATTTATGTTAGATGATTATGTGTACTAGGTTAGTATATAAATCAGACTTAATTGATAGTGCTGCTTGTGTTTAGCTTTGACTACCTATCGGTCGGGTTTAGTAGTGTTGATGAGGTACCTGGTGATCCTTGTGCAATACTATCCTTAATAGAGTTCTATATTAAAAGGACTTGGGTAAATCTAAGATAATTTTTGGTATTTGAGTGATTGGGGAAGACCTCACACCATTATCAATGTAGTATTTATATATTGTATGTGTAAGGATATGTGTAACCCGAAGTCTTAGGATGCTAAGATTATGTTATTTGTAGATTTAAATGATAAGATTTAAAATCGGTTGTTTGTTGTATTTATGATGATACTTATGTATGTGCTTGACTTGTCACTTGTATTTTACATGCATGTCTATGGTATCCTATACTGGATATTGGCTCACTCTACGAGAATTGTTGTTTTTTAACTATAGGTTTAGATATTATTGATGATGTAGAGAATGTGATGACGTAGAATATGACTACTAATTGAAGATGAGGACTATTACTATTTTAGTAGTGGGTTAAGATATGTGTAAATGCTAAGCCTAGATTATATTGAGTTATAATCTCTTTATTTTAGTTGTATAGGTTATGTTAGGTATTTATTGTATTTAGTGGATTAAGTAGTTTATTATGTCACTTGTTGTTATAAATTGAGGAGATTATTTATTATATGAATTGGTAGATTTATATTTAATTGTAAAATTTAAACATGTTATAAACTCCTAGACACTTAACATATTAATAGAGGCTAGAGACACGTAGTGGACTTTAGTGTTCCATGTTATGGGGCGTTATGTAAACTAAACAATAATTGTTTGGGAATTGCCAATTTCAATTGCCTACAAAATGAAAAATAAAAAGAAAAAGAATAAACAAAACCACATTTTAATTTGATTTAATTCAATTCAATTCAATTTGATTCAACATGTGGTTTGGGTAAGTTTAGATCGTTTTTCTACCCACTCCACCACACATGACAAAGTGTTGCACTCCAGGAGTCACCTATTTAATGAGTTTAGGGCAAAGAGTTAATCATGGGTGTTATCCATGGTGTCTTTCTACTTTGTGATCATGGACATGTGTGGACACTAATAAGTATATATCAATTACCCAATCCTATATGTGGAGAATATTATAGTACTCCTCAAATAAAGTTGGATGGAATTCAAAATTATTGAGGTGCCTTAGTCTAATGGCCATGATTTTTATAAAAAATATAATGGTTAAAAATGATCAATGCAAAGCACTTCCTTAATAGGTGATTTCTTAGAAAGTTGTTGTATTAAGAATAAAATTAAAAGATTTATTAATTAAAGTAGATAATGTCTCAATGAGAGAGCTTCCTTTGGTAGGGTTAAACATACCCTTAAACCTACATGTATATTAGTAGATCATTATTTTAATACTTATATAAAAATCCCACTTAAGTCAAGCTTTCTGCTTTTTCTAAAAATAATATTGAATCTCTACTCGTGATGTTTTCTAAATTATGCTCAAGCCTCTACTTGCGATGTTCTCTAGAAATATGCTTAGCCATTCCTCAAGAATATTTTCTAAAAATATGCTTGAGATGCTGCTTGTGAATGATTTCTAAAAATTTGTTTAAGCTTTTCTCTTACCGTATCTTGATACATTGCAATTAACTAATAAAATATTTAGGCTGAAGGCAATTTTGCTTAAAGTGGTTTCGCCTAAGGCTGACTAGTTAGAAAATTATTCCTGACGTTAAGTATTAGTGGACAAAAATCCGTACTGCACATAATTTCCAAATGACTATGTATAATGACTATAATTTGTTTACTATTGCTCATGAGGAATCATCTCTCTAGCTTACACCCCCAACAACTTATTTTTGGCAAGTCACTTAAAATCAAGAAATGGGCTAGGATAAGAGTTAAAAGCATTTCCTCAAACCAAATCTTAAAGGATACGGTTAGGATTAAAATTTATGTAGCCTATAACAGAATGTGAAATGTAGTTTTTAGGACTTCCATGTTCTTTTAAAATAAAAACGTATATTTTTCTTAAATTTTGCTAAAACTTATGAATTTTAAGAATTTGACTACCTAATCTAATAATTTTATATAGGATTTAGATTCTGTACTGTTATGGTAAACCGTGAATTATTGATTTTTTCTATTAATTTATTATGTTTACCCATTATATTTATTAGAAGAAATTTTATGAGAGATTATTCAAGTATAGTCTTGTGAACCTTAGCTTGCAATGTAGTCATCATAATTAGGTGTACACGTGATATAACAACCTTAGTGGAATTTCCGCTAAGTCATGTCTAAGGTTATTAAAGAAGTTGTAATTTACATGATGAAAATGTGTGTAAATTACAAATTCAATTAATGGTAGTAAAATTGGTGTGAGTGGTTTATACTTATTGGATAATTACAAATAAACTACCACAAAAGGATATTTATGCTATGAGTAGAACTTTTACTTGTCTAGTGGAGTGTCCAAACCATGTAATCAATTTTATTTATATCATATTAACAAAATATAAATGTCATGTTCTAAAGGATAAATAAATTACGATCCCACAATTAAATCACACAAAATACTATTCGCGAATTGTGTTATTTAGTTTGGTAGTTTTAATTTTTTTTTTAACACTAAATTTTCATGGTTTAACTTAGAGCGAAATCACTATAATCTAATGCTTAATCAAAGTTCCCTTCGGATATCGATCTTACAGTCACCAATATGCTACACTTGTACGACTGATGCATAGAAGCCATTCACTGTCTAATCTTAGAAGACGTACAAGTTTGGGTAATTGACACCTCTAGAAGGGTGATTTCAGTAAGCAAGCACCGATCTTCCATGCCAATTCTCATTAATAGATTCAAAACTAGCAAGTTAAGTACCTAATGAGTAGCATAGGAGAAATTTTCCATACATTTGAAGAACTATTAGATTATGATATGTGCACCTTTATGATTAATATAGAATTGGAAACAATAGTAATAAGACTGAGACAATATCAACAAATGTCAATAAGTAACCCAATCTAAAATGGAGTCCAGATGGTCAAGCCTTTATTATGCTTCTCCATGGGTCTATAAAGGCTGGTGCTTTTGTTTTTTCTTTTTCTTTTTCTTTTTTTTTTGAATTTTTCATTTATCTTAATTTGATTTAGTTTGATAATAGTTCAATGATATATTTTTCATACTATTTTATAGTGAAGACCACATCGTCTAATGAACTGAAATATTTATCGTTTGCTCCTTAGTAACCATAAGAGATTTCTAATGGGTAAAGAAAAAAAGGGAAAAGACGTGTCTACCCTATTGATTATGAATGAAGGTATGCTTAATGTCTCATATCAGAGTTGTGTGCGAGCTAATGATAGTGGCAATGGAAGCATAATTGCAAATGGAAATTTCAGGTTAATAATTTTTTTTGTGAATGCATTTCTTGTGTCAATTTGTGGCCAGGAGATTGAAGTTGAGATAATTTTGTTATTGAAAAAATTAAATGTTATTAAATGTTAGTAGAAGGTATTGAGATTGTTATTGAAAACACCCATTTTATTTATTATGCATCAGCAACACAAGCTAGAGCATCAGCATAATGCATGATGCTAATGGACACCTTTCACTTATTATGCTTATATTGAGTTAGAGATACATATTGGTGTGGACTTAGTTTTCAGGCTCAGCCTTAGTAGCTTCACCAGCATAAGAGCAACACCTACAGCGTCCACGGCGGCAGCAACGTCCAAAGCGGCAGCGTCTTCGACGAGCGTCAACATCCAGGCCAGCATTAGAACCGCCATATGCACCGTACTTGGCAACATCAACACCACCGGTCTTAGTTGTAGCAGCTTCGGTCACTATATGTGTATAATGAATATATGCTTATAAGAGTACGGAAAAAAATAAACCTATAAAAGAAAGAGCTTAATTTGTCTATGTAATGAGAAATGTATCAATTATATCCACTGATGATAACTCTTCATATATATCCCTTCTTAATGAACTTGGCTATTGGAAATTGGCTTAAACGGGAATTCTTCACAAACTGCAAATTCCCCCTCCTCTTGTTAGAATAAACTGAAGGATATTGTTTAATTTATTGACAATCTTCAAATTGGGTTGGTCAGTTCTCGATTTATGTCGACATGCTATTGACATATCACAGTAAACTAGGAGCAGCACAAGGGATTCATTTAGAAAAGTACAAAGATATGTGATTCATATAGAAAAGTATAAAGGTTTCAATAACAGTGGAATACTAGAAGAGTCACTTAATAGTAAAAATACGTAAATACATTGATGTTTTCTTAATTAATTATGACAAAAATCCTAATATGGCGATAACCTATAAAAATTTAGTATAATATTATTATGTAAATGGCCAATGAATCTATTTCTTTGGATATTTCTTAAAAATTACCAATCGGACATAATTTTAAAAGTGAATTTGAAAACAAATAAGAGTCTCACCTTCAGTTGTTTGGGCGGTGGTCTCAATCAAGTCCCTGGCTGCCACCTCCGAAGAGAGGAAGAAAATAATAGCCGCCAGAGCAAGAAGAAGGAACACCTTTGAACTCATTTTCATGATGACTTTCTAGACTTAAGAAATGGTATGTTCTTCTTGAGTGAATGAAAATGCCTTCCTCATCCATCCCTATTTATAGGCTTCATGAGTATCGAGTGTCAACTATGCAGTCCGTGTAAGATTTAGGTGCATGTAGTTGTGGATCTCACAGTAAGTAACGTTGATTGCTAGAGAAATTTGTCTTGCTTGTATGATTCATCTTATTTTCTCATCAAGTTGCCACATGATTAATAAAGGTTTTAACATGTGAGAGTTGAAATGGTGCTCCACTTCAGACGAGATCATGTTAGTTATATTACTTACTTTTAGCGTTATATTCTTTCAGTTCACTTGGGATTAGTATCATGGGACCATTGGATAATTCTAAAGATTCATATCTAGTTATCTCTTTGAAGATAAGAATGAAGTAAGTGTAATAGTGTTGCCTACCTAGAAAAAAGGATAATAGTATTATGGAATTTAAATTGTATACATGGAGTCAAGATTCATACGATGCATAGAACCCATAAACAACATCTCATGTTTGTTAAGAATTACCAAGTTGATGATAATATTGCGTAAAAAAGGATTAATCGAAAAAAAGTGTTAAAATTATATAAAATAGATTAAAAATGCTATTAGAAAAATTACATTACACTAAATGTCCAATCCTCTAAACCATAACAAATATATATCAAAAAGTACTTTAATCGTGTAGAATACTGGTACTTCTTGTGCTCAATATAAACGTACTTCTTCCTGGAGTTGTGTTGAAGTCATAGAAGAAGTCGTCCTTACATTGAAAGAGTAGTTGATTTCTTGACTCCTCTATTCAGTTGATCCAATCACCTACACCAGGTTGTGATGCAATATCCATCGGTGTAAACATTTGATTGATGATAAGTGCTCCAGCTCCCAAAATTTTTAGTTATTGTTGGACTTTAATTTTTTAGAGCACCACGATTTGAAAACAAATGGTAGATCATTGATCTACCCACTTTTAACAACACTCTTAAACACAATAGAAAAAAAAAGAAGGTAAAGGGTTATATAATAATAGTAATAATAATAATAATAATAATAAATTTTAGAAATATAAAATAATGAAATGAATATAAAAAGATAATAAAGGTTTAAAGACATAATATGACTTATAATTTATAAGGGATACTAGGAGAAATATATTTATAGGAAAAGATTCAGACTTCCTACTATCTCTTATCCTAAATAAAATGTACAACTCAACCCCATATCTTTCCCCTACTAAAAACATTACGTTAGTTTTTCTCCACAAATAGAAAACTTGTAGTCCTCAACCAAATACCAAAACCTTAATCAATATTCATAATAATTGAGCATGGGATTCAATAAAGAATCAATCTTTATGCATTTCTTAAGTAATTTTTCCTTTTTATCTTCGTTTAATTTCGTCAAGTTATATGTTTTAAGATTTCCTTTGAGTTTTAAGAGAAGGTGGTGTATTTGTCGATATGGTACTGGTGGATAATTATTGTCTGATCAGGTTGCAAAAGTGTTATATTACAAGTGTAGCATATACACATATGTGACGCATTAGGTACTATTTGAGAAAAATTTAGCGCATTACAGTAGTTTTGATTTTTGTGTGTATGGAATTTTATACACCATGTAATGTGTACAGTTGTAATTGTGTAGTAGCTTGCAGTAGGAATTGCGTGTATACGTATGTGTAGCAGGCATGAGGATGTGCATGTATGTGTGTTATACAGGTGTATGTGTTGGTGTTGGGTGTCGGTATGTAAGTGAACATGGGTGTCTTGATGTGTGTGACTGTGTATGTAGATGTGAGATGAAGGAGAGGGGGATGTATGTGTATGTGTGAGAACTGTGTGTGTATGTATACGAACAAGGGTTGATGTGTAAATATTATGAGTTGTTGAAAAGTGTATAGAAGAATAGGAAAAGATATGTGGAGTGCAGTTAAACTCAAACATTGAGGTAAAAGGTTGAATAAAAGCAAAAAAGTGTTGAGTTAAGTTAAGAATTAATAAATTGAGTTTTAAATCTAATTTACACTTGTGACCAGGTTCTAGGAGTCGTGTGGTGCCAGACCCTATTGAGATGAGAGTACTAAGTACGAGATACATGTTTGTTGGTTTATATACTAGATTAATGTACATTAACCAGACTTAAATAAAATTTGAACTTAATTATTTGCTACTTGTACTTGGCTTTGACCACCTACCAATAAGGTCTAGTGGTATTAGTGAAGTACTTGGTAATCTTTATGCAACACTGTCGCCAGTAGAGTCCGATACTGAAATGATCCAAGTAGATCTATGATGGTTTTTGGCACCTAGGTGATTGGAGAGGACCCAACACCAATACTTATATAGTATTTTTATATAATGTATAGGGGTCATGAGTAACCCTTAGTCCCAAGATGTTGAGACTGTACTATTTATGAAATTAAATGATAAGGTTTAAAATCAGTTGTTTATCGCATTTATATTGATACTTATGTATGTACTTGTCTTGTTACATATATGTTCATGTGCATGTGTGTGATATTCTATACTGAGTGTTAACTCACCTTACGAGAGTTACTATTTTTCAATTGTAGGTTTAGGTATTATTAATGATGTGGAGCATTATGATGACATAAGGTACAATTACTAATCAAATATGAGGACTATTGTTACCTTGATAGTAGGTCGAGATGCAAGAAAATACTAAGTCTAAGTTATATTAAGTCATGAGCTCTTTATTTAGTTGTACAAGTTATGTTGGATATTTATTATACTTAGAGAATTGAATGGTTTATTATGCCACTCATAGTTGTAAATTGGAAAGATTATTTGTTATGGGAGTTGGAAAATTCATATTTAATTGTTAAATTTAAACAGCTTACAAGTTTTTAAATACTTGACATGTCAGTAGAAGTTAGGAACACATGACCGGTTGTAGTATTTCAAGTTTTTGGGCGTTACATAGAGTACCATTTATTTTGTGTATCACACCCTTAATAAAAAGATATGTTACTAAAATAGATAGACCACTTGCCTACTTAGCTATTGCTCCTCAACTTGGGATTCAAGAGAAGTCCCAATGCTTTTTAGTCTTAGTCAATAAAACATGTTTTCTTAACCAATCAGGGTTTTGGTGAGTAAAAGGATTTTTCTGTACAATGAAGGTTTTTAGTGAATAAATAGTTTCCTTCTTATAAAACTTAAGTTTTGGTTGATAAATGAAGTTTCAATGAAGTTAGGGCAAAATAGAACTTATGGAGAATGGAAAATTCTTTGAAAATTAAAATGAGAATCAATCTATAAGGAGCGCCAGTAGGTTTCTTTTACCAATGTCATTAGTTTCTTATGTAAAGATCGTTCCTCTAACAAGGAACTTGGGATAATTGATTTTTCTTTTTTCTTTTTATGTTTTATATTCTGATTGGTTAGAGTGTATCAGCCTCTATGCGTCCAAACTAAGCAGAAATGCCCTAGGAGAATGAAACGTGGTGTTTTGAGTCAATGAGGTGGGTCATGGATTGATCGAGCTATATTTGTCTATTAATGGCCCCTCCTAATATGGTCAAGCTTTGTTGATATGCATGGGTGGCCTCACATACACACACGCACACACACATATATATACTGTCAATTTGTTCCTTCCGTACCTAATGTTCAGTATATTAGCATTTTTGAGATGGCCGAACATTTATTGATAGCATCTAAGAAATAATAAAAACCCTAAAACCGTATACACCTTCTTTCAAATTTTTAATTTTTTCTTAATTAATTGTTGAAGAAAGGGACGGATGATTTAGTGGTTAGCATTCAGAAAGATACTCGACAGTGAAACCTTTGTCTTTAATTTCAAGTTTATCCAAAAACAACCACAGATTTGTCTATATTAGCACAATGTGCTCATGTATACAACAATAATTTGTTTAAGAATAAGTTATATTATTTAAAGCTAATACTTTGACTTTTGCTCATCTACTATCTTAATTAGGTAATCAAGGCCCTTGTGACTCTTGAGAGATCCAACTATTATCATATGAATAATAAATACACATTTTATTTCAAACACATTTTAAATTTAAATGTTTTGTTTTTGTTTTGCTTTTTAGGCCATTGCAGACCGCCCTTCATTGGATGAGAATATATATGTCCAAAAGTTGGAATCAGCAACCCACCTCGAGAAGGATGGATTACGTAAGGACCCATTTCTATATAGTTTATTTGCATATACCTGTATTGCTATTAACTAGGGAGCTTTCTTTCATTGTTTATATAAGAATATGTTGGAGGGAAAACATAAGAAGCCAGTTCTAAGTATTAAACCTACAAACACCTACTCCAAATTTTTGTAATCGAAAACCCATCTATTATATCTATTGTCGAAGAACTATATTGAAATTCAATTGATTAATTATGAGGTTTTCCCTAGAAACATAATCTTCTCTCAACTATAAAAAACTCTATAAGAGTAAACATCCAAAGATACAAAAAAAATTTGAAAAAAAAAAGGTCAATAACTATGTCAAATAATTATATACATGATAATATTACATTTATCCATATTTTTCAAATGATGAAAGGTTAAAGGAAAAAAAAAAAAAAAGGTTGAAATATAGCTCATGAAAATGGAGGCTTCACCTTCATACGATGCCTCACTCATTAATTTTCGAAATCCCCCACGTAGCATGGAAAATTATTTTTCTATTAAACTATTTAGTAAATATATTGATAATATTATTTCATTAATAGTAACACCTAGAGATAAAACATGATTAGCAAGATGTCAAAAAACTGTATATAAACTGTATCAAAAAACAAGTATATTAAGTGATTCTTATCCAAACTTTTATCAAATAGAAAAGAAAGTATTTCATTCTGTTCTAATACTTTAATTTAGTTTAATCTACCCTAAAGCATAGCAATATCATTCCATTCTTTCTATTTGATTGAAGGTGATTTCCTCCAACAAAATTATCAACAGAATCTCAAAAATTAATATAAAGAGAGAAGTTGAAGTTACATGAACCGGAAGTCGACGTCTCGTTGGCCCATCTCCTTTACCCACATATCCAAATAGTAACATACTTCATGAAATCGACCAACGATAATGACGTTAAGGAATCTATTTCAAAATATATTCAAATTAGTTGATTATCAATTGCAATAATTTGAGTTGTATAAGTTTTCATTCATTATTTGTCACGCTTTACATCACGCAAATGTTAATTTCGGGGTATCATGTGTTGATAAAAGCAAAAACTCCATATCCTGTAATGCATAACATAATTATAAACAAAAATTAGGTAGGTTCTCCAACTAGTTATCTCAACAACTCTCTCCACCACATAGGAAAGTAGCATTCCATAGAGATCTAAATTACATTTTTATTTCAATAAGAGAGTTGTGAAGATAGATAGTCCTAAAAACTGTCTACCTTTTACTTAAGCTATGTACTACCTTGATTAATCGAAGCAGCCTGTTTAGGAATCCATAAGGAACCAAGGGATTGTGTCATACCAATAGGAAGATGGACAGTCAAAAGTATACGTCCAGGATAAAATATTAAAAAGAGAAAGATATCCTGTCTATATGGCCGAAGATATCAAGGTCCTTTGAGTTGGAAAAGCAAAGAATTAGAATAATACTCATATGAAGCTTAGGTATGATTAGAAAGTTCAAGGATAAATTGCGAATTCAACATTCTAACCCCTTGTGTCTATTTCATATGCACATATACCCCTTATCTTTGAAAATACGTATTTAGACTAAATCTTTAAAAGAAGAAGAAGAAGAAAGAAAAGAGAAAATTCATTGAAATCTTATTTTACTATTTTTCTTAGAATAATAAAAGATAACAAGATTAAAGAAAAATATAAAAAAAAAAAATTATGAGTAAAATAATCATTTAGAAATGCATATCCACTTTTTGAAAACATCTACAAGCATAAATGCACAATTTCAAAAAGTGAAGGTCTTGCATGCATATGAGATAATCATAATAAAATTAAAAAAGAATGGCTTTAATCTTTTTTGGATTTTGCAAAATTTTAAAGTTTAAAACAATAATTAAAAAAATACTCAAGTTAGTATCCTAATTTACTCAATGAAGTAAAGCATTTGTTTGGGAAGCAAAAAAGTTTTATTTATGTAGCCCTTCTCACTTCACCATAAATGCCATTTATCAACAAAGCTTTCTAAAACATTGAAAATGTCCATTCAATATACACATTGAAGAAAATCTAAGATCCTTGTATGTTTGCGATGAATTTGTTATATGCCCGACATGAAACTATATAAGATGGTGTAATACCCTAAGCTAAAAGCAATGAAAAGCTAAGTCAATAAATATTAATAAGTTCATTTCAATCATTTGGTCTAAAAGTTTTAAGCTTATATTGATAAAGACTTTACAATTATGGCTTTATAAACTAGGCTCTCACAATCTTCTCTACTTAAATACGTAACATACCCATCGTAAGACCTTACAATTGGACCCAGATCTTCCCCCTTCCCCCTCTTTCAATGTACGATTCGAGCTACTCACTACTTATAGGTCTTCCTAAATGTATGTAAGGAGTTACACCTTGATGACACTACCCAACTTCCTCGAACCTCTTCTCTAAATTAGAACCAAAACCAAATCATTTACCTACTGGTAAGGGTTTGCTTAATTCCAAGCTAAAAGTAGTGAAAAGCTCAAGCTAACAAATACTAATAGGCCTATTTCAACTAGTTAGCCCAAATGTTTTAAGCTTATGTTGATAGGGTATTCACAACTATAGCCTTATAAACTAATACCATAATGTTCCACAATCTATGTGGGACACTTAATAATGGGGTCTTGATAACTGTTATTTTAAATACACTTTACATTGTGATTTTGTAGCATTTCCCTCATATTTTTTTATTGTTTTTAAAGAAATCAATACTTAATTAAGTAAAATATCAATTTCAAGGTTTGAACATAATCTTAGATTGAAAATAAGAGAAAAGGACGAAGTTTCACTCAATTTAAAGTTCAAATGAATAAGTTATGAAATTTCAAAATTACATAACTTAGGACATAACCGTATCTCCAAGCCATGTCCGTAAAATAAGTGAAAGTGGAAATTTTTGGTCAAAAAGTTATACAACTTAGGGATACAACCGTATCCCTAGGCTATATCCCACTCAGGATGATTTTTGTGCCCAAAGTTAATGAGTTATACAACCTAGTGACATAACTGTGTCATAGGTTGTATCTGGTAATAAAAAAGGAAATTTACTAATATATTATATAAGGACTTGTGATGATTTGGACATAACTTTTCACATTCAAAGTAAGAGAGACTTAAAGGGAAGAAGAAGAAAAAGGTGGAAGTATTAACCAACTTCAAGATTGAAGATATTTTTCTTTAATAAAACGGGATTTTTGTGTTTTACTTCTTCATTTTGTTGCAATTTTCTTATAATTTTATCATCATAGCTTAAAATTATTGTATTTAGAATTATAGAACCTAAAGTGTCTTGTAACTATTGGATTTATTGATAATTTTCAAAAAAATTTCTATTTTTCTTGATTTAATAATGTGTTTTTATTGTTAATTAATATTTCTAGAGTATCAATTTATAATATTATGTATAATGATTAAAAAATCACATGAGTAGTAAGATCTCTACATAATTGAAGAGAGTTACATGTATACTTTATAGATAAGATGTATGATTCTTCTAGAAAGTTATTACTTTTGTATGTAAATTCATTGTAAATTAATACAATTCTAAATTATATGAACAAATGAAAAAATTTCGATAAATAATGTGGGGTTAGGGTTGATATGCTTAAGAAAGATGTTGACTTTAATTATAAAACCCTTCGATCAAGAATAATAGAGATGGAATTAGATAGATTTTTAGTGATCACATGTTAAATATTAGGAAAAATAATTTCTAAATATGTTATTTGCTTTCTTTAAGTTGTTCTTAATTTTATTAATTCCTAATTACTTAGTCAAGTCTCATAATTAGGTTAGTTGTTAATTTTAGTATTTTTAATTCACTCAACCCATCATAATCTTTTGGTTAGATAATAGAGTTAAGGTTATTATTAGCACTTGAGATCTTTGAGGAATCAACTCTGGCTTATATCCATTATGGTAGAATTTGATAGATACACTTACCTTGTATCAGGTCTTATAGATGGGTAGTTATAAAAATTATCTACCTTTTACTCTTATGATTAATTGAAGCAGCTTATTGAAGATTACATAAGGATCATTGTTTGTCCAAGCATTAGGAAGATGTTAGAAAAAAAAATAAAAATAAATAAATAAAAAAGAGAGGGAGATAAAAAAAGACGAAGATAGAGGTATGAGGAAGATGAGCAATCATAAGCAGTGCCTATCCTAGTGAAATTATTAAATAGAGAAAAAAAAAGTTAGCATGGCGATAATTATCCTACATATAGGGCTAGACATATCACAATCTTTTGAGTTGGAAAAATAAGGACTTGAGTAGGTCTAAACAATTTGAGCGAATTTGAATGATATAGATATGAAGCTTCGATAAGATTAGAAAATTTAAGTTAAAATTAAATTCATTCCTTATGTCTATTTCATATGCACATAATCCCCTTATCTTTTAAAATGTGTATTTAAATCTTTAAATCTTTAAAAAATGAATTTATACCCTATTTCACTATTTTTCCTTAAAATAATAAAAGATAATAGAATTAAATAAAAATATATAAAATTAAGGATAATATGGTCATTAAGTATCTTAAGTGCACTTTTTGAAAACATCTAAAAGCACAAACACACAATATCAATGAAAGGAGGTTATGTACAGATGAGGTAAACATAATAGTACTTAAAATGAACCACCTTTATCTTTTTTCGAATTTCGTAGATTTTTAAAGTTCAAAATAAATAAATAAATAAATATAATAAAGAAATAAAAAGTACTCCAATTAGTATCTTGGTTTACTTAACAAAGTAAGGTACTATTTATTTGGCAAGCAAAGCAATTTTATTTATATAGCCCTTCTCACTTCATTGTAAATGCCAATTGATTGTAAAATAGGTTCGACCTAATGAGCCATAAATATTAGATCTTGAAGAATATAATTTTCACAAGAAACATACCTAGAGCGAAAATTGAATCTTTTTCTTAATCACAACAAAAAATAATGAAATTATTTTAATATAAACTATAAACATTTTCTCTTCTTTGACCCACATAGTTTATGTTATAGAAGTATTTGATGGAAACTATCTCTACAATCCTAATAGGTAGGAAAATGACCAATTTATATCCGTTTAGCTTTTAACCTAATACATGCATCAAGTAACCAAATAAATGGTTTCGATTTAATGTGCTATTTAGTAATTATATTTATCTAAAAAGATACAATTAAGTTATAATAGTTGTTATTCCATAACAAACAATCCTATAAATTAGTTAATTAACTAACAATAATTTATAGGTGCATTCTCATTATTGGGCTACATTATTTGGAAAATTTCTATCACACTTCCATTTAGTCTGATAATCATACTACATTAATACTTAAGAGCACCATTATAAGCAAGTATAACAAAACTTACCTGTTCATTCAACATAATTACTTAGTTCAATACTTTGCTAAGTATGAGAGCGAACAATATCTTGGTGGAAAGAGTTCAACGGGGTCATTACATGATATAAATTCCATACGGTCTATATAAATTCCCTTAAATATTTTCCTATTACAGTGAAACAAATATCATATATACACTATCATCATTGATAGCAAAATATCAACACAAGTCTAAAACACATTACTAAGCTCAAAATGTCAAGATTACCATGAAACATCATTAATCTATATAACCAAGGCACACGCTTTGTATGTACCCTTTAAATATCTTCATTGCAAATCTTTCATTAAAGAATTTATTATCATCGGATCAATTCTATAATACTGAATAGATACACTTTATTTCTAAATATTATCCTTAACGAAATATATTTTAGTATATATATTTAGTACCTCTGGAGTATTTTTGTTTCTCGTTTTTGGTGGACAAAACTACTGTAAAGTTACTACAATAAATTTCTAACAACTTTGCAATAATATCGAGAACCCCAATCCTAAAATAAAGTTTTAGAGTTATAATGAATGAATTGCAACTTCAAACATGACACAATGATAGATATTTAGAACTTTTCCATTATGGATGAAATAATGATAGATATTTAGAACTTTTCCATAAAATACTCCTTCAGATAAAGGAAATAGATAATCAAAAGCCATTTTTTTTCTTTTCACTATGATGACATCCAACAAAATCTGAAATTAAGTATCCAATCATTTCAAGTGATTAGATTTCTTATACACAAGCATGCAATTCTTTATTCCTTATAGGTACCTTAATACTTTCCTTGTAGTTTTTAACAATCAATGCAAAGATTGCTTTAATATTTTCCTAATATCCCATCGGCAAAACTAATGCTTACCTTATAAAAGTTTTCCAATTACATTAGATTGCCCATAATAAAATATATAGGATCAATTTCATTGCCATATGTTCTATTATACTTTGGACTTCACATGATACTAAATCTGCTACCTTTTGAATTAGATCAATTTAATCTAAGTCTTTTTCTTATTTTAATTTTTTTTCTTTGAGACAATCCCAATAATTTCCATGATTTATCATGAAATATTTTTATTCTTATGACATTGAACATAATGCCCTACCTTCTAGGTATCTATTTAAAAATTTTTCTCAAGTCATGGTGCCTAAAGATGATTTGTCACTATCATCACCAAGTTAAGGATAAGGCTAAAACTGTAACCAATTTGTTAAGCCAAACTCTACTATGCAAATTTCCATTAAAAGTTCTTTTAATTAATATAAAATAACGCAGCAGAACTTTATAAAGTATTAGCCTCATTCAAAGTATCATATTTCACTTCACTATTTAACTCATAATCTTGTTAGGATAATAAACTTTTACATTAAAAACCTTAATATTATAAAAAAAAAAAGCAACACAATGACCTTCTAGTAAACTTGCTTCTAAGAACTTGATATAAAACTCTATAGTTAATTACTCTCTCTTTCACCTAACCCAACCTCTAAGTCTTAGCTCGTTTTGTCTTTAGTACTTAATGTTAGATAAGTTAACCCCTCCAATTATAGAGATAGTTACTATTTTTATTAAAATATCAACTACAAATAGCAATATTAATGAATATAAAACTAAACACAAAAAACCATAGTAATCGAGTATTCTAAATCATAACAAGTAGTATATATCATATATTCATAAATAATTCAAGCATATTTAAATCATCAAACTAATACCAAGCATATGCGTAACAATTCATGCATGATACGAATGTTATGCTAACGTATGTGACGTGCATTAGTATCGGTATGTAGCATCTTAGCCCAGCCTAGCTTTTCATCGAGTTATTCAATACTTTCGAGCATCTAGATACAAAGTTTGGGAACTTAGGGTAAAATAGAGTTGTCAAAACACAATATATAGTTGGCCTAGTTGAAACCACGTGAAGTAAGTAGAGAAACCGAACATGTTGTTTACTTAGCTAAAATTATATGAAGTAGCCATAAATGATTCAGTAATACATTTTTATATGCTCAAAACCCAACCTAACAATATCTCAAGTTGAGAAAGCTTAACTTCTAGGTCTATTTCGTGCTATTCCATAAATGCATTCAAACAACATATTTAGCTTAGCTATGTATAGGTTTGATTCAACCAAGACAAGTATAGTTTCCAAGTTAACCAAGCTAAGTGTGAATTCCAACCAAATACCAATAATCAAGAAGATGGCAACCAAGCCTAGCTTTTAACCCAATAGTTGAATATCACAACTACATACTTGGCACGATATAGAAGTCATAACTTTTGCGCAAAGTCAAGTCATCTCAACTTTCACTCATTATCATCCAAGATTTACCAAATCACAAACATATTATGATAAATCATCATATATGGGTAAACACTCTCGTCGACCAAGTGCAAAAGCATTTATTAGGATCAATTAAGTTACACTTCCAATGAATCTCAATCCATTATCAAAAATACAAAACACAAAAATTGTAATATACCAAGCAAAGGTTTATCATTAATCATATCAATTCAAAGTAAAAGTATAAATACTCTGAACTATGAGACACACTTAAGTAAATCCCATAGCTGCACACAATAAGCAAGCCAGTGGTCTATGATCTTAGCCACCATGTAACATAGAATCAAGTAAGGAGTACTCACTTGGATCAATGCTAGTCCCTTACTCAATAAGCTCTAGTCCACCTATTGTATACATAAATTTTTCAAGTCAAACATCACTTTCAATTACATTGTCATATGTACAACAATATACTTACTATCAACTATTACCGTTTATTTTCATACCAACTTTTATTAGCTATATCTTTGGTGTTCTTTATATTTTTGTGATCCCCTTCGGATTGAACCCCAATATTATATTGTAACAGTACTTTAACATTTACGAAGATTGTGGACATATTACTTTATACAATTCATTTACAATTATATCTTCGTATGGTAGCATTGAGCATAGTAATATCCCTTCGAATAACATGTTTATACAATACTCTTATATGTTTAGCAACCATATATGTGTACAAAGGTAATTGTCATGTGGTCTACTGACACAAGGAAATAAAGTCTCTTGGTGTCTTTACTTATATATATGTATATTAGTAAGTGTCATTACATAACAACAGTCTAATGCTCTAAATATCCCTTACTGTCGTAGCATTCTTTATGTATGAACCTATATAAATATACATTTATATATACGTATTAGCTACCTATAACAATATCTTACAGAGTTGCTCTCATGTTGTATATACAAAATAAATTTATCAACAAAAGGGTGGGACAAGTGTATGCGTGTGTATATATATATATATATATATATATACATGATTACTCACCATTTTTATTTGGTATATTACGTCAGTAATTGTATAAAGTATAAGTGAATTTTGAATGTAATTAAATAAATATGACTTATGGTTTAGATCGAATAAAAACGTACATCCAATTTATACAATCACGGTCAAGGTTCGGAATGTCGTAGTAAGAACTATTTTTTCTATAAACATTATGAGTTATCTACTTTCTCACATATATATCTAAAAGTGGACATCGTACATATTATTTGCACATAATTAACAATATACAAAGTCAAATGATTTCATGAATATTTATATATTAAGCTAAATGTAAGATAGGACTTACCTTGGATTTTGCTCCCAACTCCGATAGAAATCCGACTATAAGAATATGATGGACAGTTTTTAATGGTGGAAAAGGTCTTCTTCTTCTCTCTCTTTTTTTTTGGGGGGGGGGGGGGGGGGGGGGTGGGGTGTGGGTTGCTGGTGGGGTTGGGTGGGATTCCTCGGATTCCCTTGCCATATAAATTATATAACATAAAACTATCGTAACCTTAGTTGCAACTCTAGTGAACAGACTTTTAAAATTTCCATGATGGTCTGCTTATATAGCATATGTGGCCGTGGGAATTGCTTGAAGACCGCGCAATTATAACAGTACATAATTCTACACGTGAAAGCATTTCATGGTGAATGGAATGTAAAGTGTAGTATTACTCTTAGGAAAGCAAAATCAATAAAATAAAATAAAATATTTGCATCATGGTGTGGACACTTATGGGTCACGGATTTAGAATTATGGCTATTATAGATATATTTTTATTCATGGTAATTTAATTTAATTCTACATAGCTCTTCAAGTATAATTTTATCTTGTTTTAGTAAAAGTAAAAGGTCTATAATGCACTTCAAAATTAATAGATCATTATATTATACATATAATCTCAATCTTTTAATTTCAAGTAATTAAGTTTGACCTAATAAACTTTAGTTGTTAAGCAAATATTTATTACGTTTCAACTCATTTGTAGAATTTGACTTTGCATTTCTATTCCTTCTCATTTTAGAGGGTCTTATCTTACAATTTGGAACTATGCAACATAAATTTTGCATTGGTCCTAAATTTCAAAAACAAAAGCCTTAAGTTCATTCTTGCTAATGTTTTTATTTGATAAAGTGTTCATAGCATCACATTCTCGAAGCATCAAAATTTAAGTGATTACTTAACTCATTATTTTAATTTCAAACATTCCTAACTAGAATAGTAAGGTATTACATTGGATGTCTCTTTCGTATCTTTCATTTCCAATACATAGGGTGAATATCTTTAGTCTCCCATAATATGCTAAAATCATTAGTAGCAAGTAAGGACTAAAAAGTATGAACTTACTCCTACTGATCTTTCGACAAATTACATGTTAATAGACAATTCTCTTGAGAACCAAAAGAAGTTATGATTTCATTAAACATGACACATAATGACTGAGAAGCTTGCTTAAGTCCATATATTGACTTCTTAAATTTAAACACCATGTAACCCTTTCCTTCAATAGAGAAACTCTTAAGTTAATTGTAATAATGCAAAAAATTATTTCCAAAACCAAGGGAATTTTTTTCTTTTTAAAGTGTTACTAAAAACCCTACCCCTCTTAAGTAGCCACTTTCTCTTAAACACTAAACATTACTAAATGAAGACTAATTCCTACTTCTTTCGTACAGAAAATTAAAAACCTCTCTTTAAAGCCTACTCTAAGAGGCAAACCAAGAAGGATTGACGTAAGAACCTTGAAAATTTAGCTCAAATAAATTTGTATTAAGCTTTTTAGCACTCTAAAATTCATCATTTCTTGTTTATTCTAGCTTGCTCATAAGTATTGTGAAGAGGGGATTCATAGTTCTTTTGTCTAGCAACCATTTTCAAGTGTTCATGGTATATTTCTTGAAGGATATCTTAGGTTGAGTTTAGTTCGTAGTTACGTAATGTTTGCATAAAGGGTTATGTTAGGAATAAGATGAGTTTTGAGTTTAAAATGAGATTCATTTGCATAGTTTTGGGTAATTTGAGGCCTTATTCTTCTGACCTCATCAAGTGTTTGAAGAATTGCCATGTAAGTTGTGGAAATATACTCTCTTGGTTTGATTCTTGCTTTGAACATCCATTTTTGGGGTTAAACATTGGGTATTGGAGACTTTAGGAAATTAGTAATTGAATCCTAACTCAAGTCCGAGTGTTCTAAACTGCACAATAAGTCGATAAGGTTAGTAATAATAAAAGATTATGAAATTTCATAAATTAAATATAATACTGATAACAAAAACCTAGGAATTAATTGAAAGCCTAAATCGCGTACTAAAACCCTAAAACTGATTTATACACTATTAATCGAAATTGACTCCAAGTTTGTACGAAACCCTAAAATTATAAACATAAGCCTATAAAATAGTTAAATATTATTCGATAATGATATAATTATAGTCGATTACAATTTTCGACTAAATCGCCTATTCACATGAAATTTTAATAAAATCGCTACAATAACTTGTAAAACTTATAATTGTAACGAGTACCAATTAAGTTGATAAATCTTCAAAAAAATTTAAAAAATGATTTATGAGGAGTATTGTTATAATTTATATGTTTCGAAAAATTACATATATTTATTGTTAATTTTTATTTTCCTTCTCTTTCTTTTTATTTTTTTTTCTCTTTTCTTTCTTTTCTTCATTTAACACGTCCTGGAACAAATTTGAAGAAAATCCCAAACCAGCATCCTACATGAGGAAATGATATACTAAGTGTTGAATTACAAAAAAATAAAATTTTTTGAAATGATTACTTTTGTTTCATCTTCATTAATGTAAAGGATGAGATAAGATTTTTTTTTTTATCTTACTCTTCTTAAATTGGCTGAACACGTGATTTGAAAAGAAGAAAAAAATCTAGAAAATTTTTTTTCAAACAAACCGAAACCTGGAAGCAAAAACATGAGGAGAAGGAAGAAAAAGAAGAAGAAAAGAAGAAGAAAAATTAAAAGAAATAGGTAAATCAATCATATGTCAATTATAGATGTATATTATATAGTATATATATATATATATGTATAAATGTAGTATTTGTATGGTATTTTTATAAATATAATATTACTATTACATGTATATGTGCATAAATATATAAATTGAATTATATATGCATGTATAAAGATATGTATGTACATAGGTATATTATACGAAAAGAGTATGTATTATGTATTTTTTTTAAGAATGCATATAATTGTTATTAAGTATTTTTATTAAATAACTATAGTATATATATATATATATTTATACACGTAAACTATGTATATAATGTATATATGTATAATTATTTTCTTATATATATATATATATATGTAATCGTATAGTATATTTTGTAGTAGTATATTTCCATAAGCGGTAATATATGTATATAGGACATATATATAATATAGAGTATATATTTTGGTATACCGCATATACCATATAATACATATATAATATATAGTATACATATTTTATAAAAAAATACTATATAAATATATATATATACCGAATATATAAAGCATGAATAGGTATTTGTATATTATTTATATATATGTATGTATTTATATTTATTTAGATATGTAAAACTTTTATATATAAATACAAATACATGAACATATGAATATGTACATAAGAGTATGTTTCCTTTCAATAAATATATATACATACATATAGCATATAACATATAGTATATATATGAATTATATCAAAAATACATATATAATATAATAATATTTATAAACTAAAATAAGTTTACAATTATGTAAGGAGTAGGTAAATATATATATATATATATATTACTATAAATTAAGGATTTTTCTATAAGATAAAATTATAAAATTTATCAAATATATTATAAGTATATATATATATAAGTATAAATCGTGAAATATAGATAAATAATAAGAAAATAAGAAATAATAAAAATAATAATAGCAATAATAATAATAATAATAATCATAATAAAGCTAAAATCTCAAAAATAGGAAAAGTATGCTCAAAATAATAAAAATATCAAATATATGGTTTAAATAATTATTATATCATAAATATATTAAGAAAAAACGAAACTTATATAATTTTTAAACTTAAAAAGTAAATTTTGTGATATTTTTATATCATAATTTAAACTACGAGTTACAACATCGAAAACGGATTTCGTTATGAGAAAATACACTCGAAAATAATCAAAATGGACTATAAATTCATAACGATCAAGGCTGAAACGAAAATGTTACACGTGATTCGATAAAAAACTTGAATTAACAATTTCACATAACTAGGTGAAATAGACCTTACAAATTATAATACTAGTTAGCTTTAAATCTCAAACTTATAAATTTCTATTATTCTCAAATGATTTTCATATAAACTCTAAGCTACTACCAGATTACTATAACCTCTAAGTTAGCCATGACTGAATGAATTTTTCCTAATAATTCCATACTTATTTGTATTTGTAGTTAGTAAATATAAGTTATGATTAATAAATAAATGTGTATAATGTTGGGTTATGCTTATGCATGATAATTGTTATTGATGATGAATTTACTTTAAATTTCAATAATGTAATGATTGTTTCATAGTAGATTCACTAAGAATTGATTGTTTATGACTTAAAATGATCACTGAATAAATAAGACTTAATTTTATTCGACTAAAAAAAGTTAACTTGGATCACGCATAATCATGCACTGCATAATTAATTCCGGTAGTCACATTACACAAAGATAACAATAGGCCATAGGTGAGTTGATTATTGATTGTTATAGATTTCGTACGGTGCACACGTACAATATGACCTTACCTTGGCCTACGGGATGACTAGGTGTTGGAAGTGCCAACAGCCTGACTAAGGATCAAGTCCAGAGGCTTTCGTTTAGGTTGAGTGAGGGCTGCATGAACCTACTTACAATCATATATAGAACTCATTTTGATAAAACTGGCAATAGCTGTACCATTACATTTTAAATATGAAACACGAAGTTTTGTTATGAAATAAGTTCTAATATGATACTTCAATCTGACTGTACCGATGAATCTCCAACCCTAACTTTGGAGGGCATTAAATTTGAGTTGCATGTAGTACTTAGTCACTTGCATGTATTTGTTTAGTATACTATTTGTCATGCATTCATTTGGTTAAACCTAACTATTATATAACTTGATTGTTGTATGGTTAAAGGAAATTATCTCACTAAGCTAGTTAGCTTATACCCTTGTAGTCTTCTCTCGTAGGCCGATCTTTGTATGGCATGCCCGAGGTAGTTTTTTACATGGGGTCAGTATGGGAGCTGGATGTGATCAGAGAGTACTTCTAATAGTTTATAGATTTGAATATGTAATTGTTATATTGGTTTAACTTGAGAAATGTTTCAGACTTTGTATTTGTAAACTTTTATACAAATAGACCATGCATTGTGTTTTTATGATTTTATTATTTATCATGAAATAATATTGCTTAAGCTTGCGCACTCTTGGTAATTAGTAGTAGTTGTAGCTTTGTATATCGTATAAAAGGGTCATTGATTGTAAGGGAATTCTATCTACAATCCTTTATACGGTGTACAGTGACTGCCACGATTAGCTCCCTCGGGTCAAGATAAGTATTAGCTAAATTTTAGGGTTGAAAATCCTTAGCTTATCATTCCTTAAAAGAGATTGGAGGAAGTATGAGTTTTGACAAGGATTTGGATTTTTTATTTTGGGTCGAGAGTTCTGTTCTATAGAACAGGAGTGTAAACCTTGCAAATTTAACGTTTTAGTTTTGATAAGGATTTGGATGTTTTTGTTTTAGGTTAAGAGTTCTGTTCTATAAAACAAGAGCGTAAACTCTGCAAATTTAGCATTTTAGGTAATGAATTGATTTAAATATTATAAGTAATTATTCTAACTCAACAAAGTCAATAAATTTATAACTAACTAAAATTTTAAACTCAAACATAATACGAAGGATAAAAACCCTAAATCTTAAATACACATAAATATCTAAAATCAAATTTGAACTTGATGAAAACCCTAAAACTATAACTTTTAACTTATAAAATAAATAAATTTACTATAATAGTAATAAAACCCTAAACGAATATAATTATCAATCAAAATGCGTAATTTCATAAAATTATTAACGAACACGTTCAGATAACTTATAAATATTATAAACATAATGAGTAAATATTAAATTAATAAATTTTTATAAAATTTCAATATTTTTTTATAAATACTAACTTTATAATTTTTTATAATTAGAAAAAATAATATCTTTATTTTTGTTTTCCTTTTTCTTCTTTTTCTTTTTCTTCTTTTCCTATTTCTTTCCTTCTTTAGTTTTTTTTTTTCCTTCCGGCTTCCACATTCCCAACTTCTAGAGAATTTTGGTTGACAAGTGTACTCCATTGATTTTATCATGTGTAAAAGAAGGAGATAAAAATCAAAGCAAGATAGTAGCATATACGATCCACATTAATGCTATATCTTACATTGATTTTCTTTCTCTTTTCTTTTTTTATTGTTTTAACTTTATAAAGTTACAATTGCTGCCCTTGTATCACATATGGAAATTAAAAAAAAAACAAAGAAACTTATATTTCCTTTCTAAAACCAAAAGCAAACCATAAATCATTCCTCCCCCTTCCTTAATTTGTTTCTTTTCTTTTCTTTTCTTCACTATTTCAAGAACTACAATTGAATCAAGAACAAAGAGAAGGAGCTTTATCCAGTTCATTTCTCAAATCATTATGGATAAATAGTATGTGTTTTATATATTTATTTTGTGTATTCTTATACATACATGTATTTTGGAATTTGTATATGACTTTATCATTTCTTTGTATATGTATACTCATATAATTCTAGGTACTAAAATGTATTCATATGTATATTATACATGTTATAATAATTTCTACAAATAGTTACTATAAGGAGTATGTTTATGTACGTATATACATATGTATGCATGTATAGTATATATATATATATATATATATATATATACTTGGTATTTTTATTATATAGGATATATGCGGATATAACAATAACATGTATATATGTTTTTATATATATGTAATCGAAAATAGGCATATATAATTATAAAATACAAAATACTAGTATAATATAGTATATCTATAATAAAGTGTATATATATTCGATATATATGTATATGTTGTAGTGTATATAGATTGTATTTTTATTATATAGATTATATATATATATATATATATATACACTCTGGACATGACACATATGTATGTGTATTTATGTATAATACTATGTATATGAAGTATTTTAGTATATATATATATATATGAAATATAATCAGATATGTTTGTATATATATAAAATACAATCACATGTATATATATATATATATATACCCACACATATAGTATATATAATATATTTAGGGTTATGTTATTATAGTACATAAGTCTATTATAGTATATGAATAGTATAATATGTGTGTATATTTGAATAGTACATACAAAATATACTATAATATTAATTTACTAAATAGTGTAAAATAGTGAAATATGAATATATACACTTTACCATAAAATATGGGTATATATTATATATATATATTGTAACTTTGAAAAAATTATAAGAAATAACTAATTTATAAAATTTAGTAAAATATAATAATAAATATTATTATAGAGGTGTATATATATATGATGAAAAATACAAAAATAAGAAAAAGATGGAAAAAGTACAAAAGTTTGGAAATGGTATGTGGCATTCCCCTATGTTACTACGTCAACATTTAACTAAATTTAATTAAATTCATAATTAAAAATAATAATAAAATAATTAATTAATTAGAAAATTATTAAAGTAGTAAAAATGAATTTAATAAGTCTTAAACCTCAAAATTAGCAAAAATAAGTAAATTATAGTAAAATAGACTTAAAAATAAGAAAATTCCAAAATATAAGCCTCAGATATTTATTAACTCATAAATTAAGTGAAGAAAAGCTTAAATAGTAAATTATAATTCTTTAGGTTAAAATAGTAAAATTCGTAATATTTTTACATTGTAATCGAAACTGTAGGTTACAATTACCAAAACGAACTTCGCTACATGAAAGTACATTCGAAAATGATAAAAATAGATAATATGTTCATAAAAATTAAAGTTAAAATGAAAGAGTTACACACGATTAAAAATGCATAATAAACCTAGAAAAATAGTTAAAAGATTTAAATTAAACTATGTTTGTTCCATATTTAGGTTATAGTAGGAAATTAAACAAA
The DNA here is from genome assembly GCA_024138005.1 of Lumnitzera racemosa. Lineage (NCBI taxonomy): Eukaryota > Viridiplantae > Streptophyta > Magnoliopsida > Myrtales > Combretaceae > Lumnitzera > Lumnitzera racemosa. The sequence continues at coordinate 16,782,314 of JAMXBC010000002.1, forward strand.
TAATGATAAATATTTAGTTAACTAGGAAACCAAATTTTTCAGAACTCTTATAAGCTCTCTTATCTTTTAAGTATTTAATTATCGAGTTTTTGAATTCTCAAAGGTTAGGAAAATGAGCATTAACTCATATGAGGGAGTTCTTATGATCTACATGCTATTTGTTATTTATATGTTGTTTGTTGGATGATATTGATGTTTGATTGAATGACTAATTACTTTGTATGTTTTCATCCGTATGTTTACTTTTTTAAATTAGTAAATATAATTATTTGACTAAAATAAGTGGTTATATCTATTGTATGTCTATAACCTAATTGGCATACTAATGGAGAGTGCTAACTTTGCAAATTTTTGAGAAAAATATTTTTGGTAAATTTTTTTCTTATCTTAAGTATATTTTGTATGATTTCTACAAATACTCGCAATGCCTATCCTTAAGGTAAAGTTAGTATAGTATCTCTAATTTATTACAAGAGGACTCGCATATTTGTGCTCGTAGGGCCTTGGATATGTTTTGATAGCAAGAAGACTCACTTTATGTGCCCGAAGGGCCTTAGATATGTTTGGTGGATGGCCCTAATCGGGGTCCACTTATATTGATTGTTATTTCTCGAATTGGGGTAATAATTGAGCATCATCTGGTAGGATTATGCTCTCAAACTACTTTATGCGGTTAAAGTGAGGTGCTTTGTATGAGTAAGCACATATAAAAAATTGATATATAGATAACATAAATCTACACCTTCCATAGTTTCAGACTCCTATAAATATATTACTTACATTCACTGTATATGCATTCATTTCACTTGTAGATAGATTGCATGGGTGTTAATAATGTTTAATAACTTGCTTGAAAGGTAATAGTGAGGAACGAACTCATTAAGCCATAGTTTGTTTGTTTGTTTCTTCGTTCGTTCGTTCGTTCGTTCGTTCCTCTATAATTTCTTTTATATGTTCCTTTAAGTAAGGATTAGGGAAAATCATGAGAGTAAAGTACAAAGTGGAAATAGGTTTTATAATACTAAAGTTGATAGAAATGTATATAGTTGATATAGACACCAATGATGTAGAAATTATTTACATAAGATTATATATAATATAGTATTTCTTATAAAATTATTAAGTTATTTTACCTTATCTTAGCATTTGGTAAGGGATACCAATTCTCTGCGGTTCTTGTGGACTGTAAAATATCAGATTATCCATAGTCACTTATATTTTATAGCAAATTATTTAATTAAAATCGAAAACCTTATTGACTAATCATTTAGAATCTTGTAATCTCTAACTTGTAAGGTAGTTTTCGTATCATGGGTATATACGTGAAATGAAAATTTTAAGCAATCCTACTAAGCCCTCTATAGAGTCATGACTAGGAGCAAAGCATTCGAACGCCTTTCTAGGTGTCATTTGGACGCTAAGCCACTGTAAGGAAAGTGGCCAAAACCTAACGTTTGGATGCCAGTCTTCATAGCATCCAGATGTTATGCCCTATTTCGACTACTTTGCTTTCTAAGTTGATATTCAATCAAAATTTAGCACAATTGTTTCCTTATCTAACCTTTCCACTTCCAAAAGTTTTGATCTTTAATCAAGAAACAGAAGTTTAAGAAATGAATTCAAGTGATTCCTTAGTTGGCCTAAGAGATGTAATTTAATGAGTTGAGGAGCTTATTTGAGAAGTATGATCAGAAGATGATTACTTAAGCTAATTACTTTATCTTTAGCATAGATTTTGAACTCTCTTACTCTAGCTTTCCCTTGCCATGATCACTTACTTGTTAAGGATTTAGGTATGTGGTGCTTAATTATTGCTTATGCCTAATAAGGATTAGAACATAAACATGACTAACTTATATTCAGCTTAATTAAGTTTGGTTGTTGGTTATGCTTTGCCTATTTGCTCTAAGGGCCAATTGTGGCATATCCTTAAGGGGGTCGCTACTAATCATTTGTGAGGTTTCCTTAGTGGACTCGCAAATGAGATAACACAACTAGAATTCTGGGATTTCTGCACTCTAGATCTAAATGTAAAGGACTTAAAGAAAAACTTATATATATATCGACCTATGTATGTGGAAAAAGACTAAGGTGTAGTGGAGTCATAAGTACTCATTTGATGTTTGAAGAATTAACCTAAATATAATGAATTGGTTACTTGTCTACTCTTGTTATATTTGCATTGTGTGTGTGTATGTATGCTTTGGCATGGCATCCATGTGTGTTTATGCTCCCATATGGGGCTTCAACTTATTCTTTATTCTTTCTTAAGCATAGGGATTTATGACTATCTTATTTGTGATGAGTTGTATTTTGATGACGTCTAAGTGGAGGAAGAAGGTGTTAAGTATCTTTATTATTATAATGATTAGAGTTGTAGGGAACTATGCATTTACTGGAGTCATGCTTTGTACAGTTAAGATGAGTTATGTATTTAATGGTGATAGATTTTGTTAAGTTAAGAGAGTCATGTTTAGTTGAGGAGATAGACTCTTTTCTACTATACTATGTGAGGTTGGGATACTCTGAGGAATTTAACTCCTCTTAATATTTCCTATGTTTGATGTAGTTATAAGTGGATGTACTCTTGGATTATTATGTTAGTTAATACCTATTTGTTGAGGATTTAAGGTAGATGCAGTTACCTACTCCTTTGTAGATTCTTATGCATTTATATTTGTGGTATAGATGTAACATAATTGTAGTATGATGAACTTGTAAGACTTAGCATATTTTGAGCTAGTTGGAATATGTGGCAGGTTGTAATACCCATTTAGGGTATTAAGGTATTATAGCTTCGGTGTTATTACAGCTATTGATTGGAAGATCATAAAATGGCTTAAGGTAAAGGATCAACTAAGCATCTAGGCCATTAATTCATTCATGGTTATAGACATGTTGATCTAAGAGTCTTAGGCCTTTGATCATCAAGACCTTAAGGAATGAATCTTATAGCTAAATAAGTGTTGATCATAGATCAGTTAACATATGACTCATTAAGTTAGAAATTGCAAAAGCTTATGTCTAAATCTTAATTTGTTGATATTAAGGGATTCTTTTGTTGTTGATTTGGTGTTACTCTGATTTTCCTTTAATTGAGTTTCTAAGTAACTTATCTCTACTCCTTCAAATAATTTCTTTATTTTATCTGTTGTTTTCTGCTCCTTTCCTATAATATGCCACCTAAAAGTGTCACTAGTCTAGGTTCTTATTCTTTAAGGGGGACAAGATACCCCATGTAATGCTTTTCCTCATAGACTACCTCATCCGAGGGGTGTTAGGGTGTAAATTAGTTCAAGCTCTCAAGGAAATACTAAAGCTTAGGGAGCTTAGCCTAAATAAACTTAAGCCCTTGACACTATTACTATATTGCTGGAGACTATGAACTATTTAATTGGATAGTTAGCCTAACAGACTCCACTAAGAGAGAGGGTTATCAGTTTAGATAAGTTTTCCTAGGTTAGTGACTTTAACCCGAAAGGAGATGACTTTTTGGCTACTAACAAGTAGATGAAGGATTTAAAGAGTGCCTTTATTGCTTTCCATATACCTAATGAGAGGAAAGTTGACTATGCTACTTATAAGTTGAAAGGGGTCACTGTTGCTTAGTAAACTAGTGAGCCTAGAAGGATAATGGGGCCACTTACTTTGCAAGAATTCGTTTTATGATAAGTTCTTCCCTACTAGTGTAAGGAATCATTTGCAAGATGCTTACTTCAACTACCAATGGGGCCATAGGTCAGTAGAGGAGTATGAGACCGAGATGAATCATTTTCTTAGGTTTTTGCCACTAGCTATGAGGGTAGATGAGAGAGCTAAAGCATGTAGGTTTCTAAATAGTTTAAAGCTAGAGTTGCAAAGTGCAAATGATGCATTTCAGCTAGAGTACTAGAGTCACATATAGAGACTCTTATGAAGGCTAAGCATGTGGAAAAGAATCTAAAAAAGAAGAAAGATACCTTAGCAGGGCAGTTTAACTCTATGGTAAGGAAGAAGGCTATTACTAATGATGTGATAGAAGGTAATGAGAAGAGATAAGAGGTTATGATCAAAGTGATGAGTAGGGTGCTTCCTGCTATTCAAATTAAAGTTTTACCTCGAGCTCTTACAGCACAGTACCCCTAGCTGTCAAGTGCCTTAGGTGCTATGGACCTCATGAAATAGGGGCTTGTAGGTAGCTAACGGTGCTTGCTTTTCCTACAACAAGATCGAACATTTCAATAGAGACTACACTAATAAATATGTGCCACTATCTTTTTGTCATATCTATACTCAAAGGGGACATGTTGCTATAGCTTATACTAATAGACTTTCCGGGGGACAGACCAAGGTAATCTAATAGGCTATTAGGCCTTTAGCTAGTGCACAAACTGGGTAATAATAAATTTGTCACTGAGATAGAGAGCTCAGTAAGGGTATTTGTACTGCATCAATAGTATTAGGACTTACTTGATAAGGATACTGTTGTAGGTATGCTCCTTATGCACTCTCGTAGTACATATGCATTGTCTGATACCAGTGCTACAAATTCCTATATCTCTAAGTGATTTGTGCATGCTTGTGATTTGATTCCTAAGTTATTAGCTTGGTCTTTGAATGTCTATACATCTTTAGGAGTTAGAAAAGCTTTGGATAGGATCTATCAAGGGGTTAGTGTAGAAGTAGAAGGTAGAATGTTGCTAGCAGATATTTTGGTTTTCAGTATGTCTGAGTTTGATGTTATGTTGGGTTTAAATTGGTTGGCAAAGTATCGAGCTATTATTGATTGTTATAGATTAGTGGTACACTTTACTCTAGATGATAGGAGTGAGAATAGATTTAAATTAGATGCTTAGAGGCCAATTAAGTCACCTACTTATGAGTTATGAGAGGAAAGAAGGATAGCAACTATGTCTTTGGAGAGTAAAGAACCTGTGAAGTTAGAACAAACCCCTATGGTGAATATGTATCCTAAAGTGTTTCGTAAAGAGTTTCTAAGGCTACCACCTAAGAGGGAGATCGAGTATTATATTTCCTTAGTACCTGAAACCACTCTTATTCTAAAGCAAGTGTATAAGATGTCCTCATTTGAGCAAGTAAAGTTGAAGAAGTAGTTGTAGGATTTACAAGAGAAGGGGTTTATCAGATACAGTACATCACCTTAAGGAGCTTCAATTTTGTTTGTTAAGAAGAAGGACTGTAGTATGATATTTTGTATAGATTACCAAGAATTGAATTGAGTCATGACTAAGAACTAAGTGTCAACTTCCTAAGATTGATGACTTATTTGATCAATTTGAAGGAGCTTAGGCATTTTTAAGATTGACTTGAGGTTACGTTATCATCAATTGAGGATTAAAGAGGAGGATATATAAAGATGGCTTTCAAGATGAGATATGGGCACTTCAAGCTCCTAATAATGCCTTTTGTGTTGACTAATGCCCCAACAGCCTTCATGGATTTGATAAATAAGGTGTTTAGGAACTTCTTGGATAGGTTCATTATTATGTTTATAGATGACATCTTAATATACTCAAGGAGTCGGGAAGAGCACAAAGAGCGCTTAAGGTTAGTCTTAGGTTGGCTAAAAGAAGAGTAATTGCTTGTAAAATTCTCTCAGTACGAGTTTTCCCTTGAGCATGTGATGTTTTTAGTTCATGTAGTAGACAAAGATGGGATATCTGTAGATCCAACAAAGGTGAAGGTAGTTGCTGATTGCAAAGATCAAAGTCAAAAACTGAGATCAGAAGCTTCTTAAGACTAGTAAGATATTATAGAAGGTTTGTAAAGGGTTTCTCAAGATTAGCAACACCTTTCACAAGTTGAACCAAGAAGAGTAGGAAGTTCGACTGGGATGACCGTTGTGAAGCTAATTTCAAAAGGTTGAAAGAAAAGTTGAGTATAGCTCCAATGTTAACTTCACTTATGAGTGGGGAAGAGTTCACTATTTTTAGTGATGCCCCAAGCTTAGGTTTGGGTTATATATTGATGCCAGACAGGAAAGTGATTGTTTATGTATCTAAGAAACTTAAAGCCTTATGAGAAGAATTACTCAACTTACGATTTAGAGTTCGCGATAGTCGTATTGGCTTTGAAGTTGTGGAGATACTACCTTTATGGAGAAAGGTGTAAGATATTCGCAAATCATAAGAGTCTAAAGTACATCTTCGCTAAAAAAGAGTTGAATATGAGGCAGCGTAAGTGGTTTGAGTTAATAAAGGATTATGATGTAGATGTTCAATATAACCCCGGAAGAGCAAATGTAATAGCAAAAGTGCTTAGTTGAAAGAAAAAAGATAATATTGCCACTTCGATTTTTACTCGAAGCATTTTCTTAAGCATATGTGCAAGATTAACATAGTAGTCATAACTAGTGAAGTTGGAGTAAGACTATTGCACATTTTGTAAACTTTTGGATATCAAATCGATTTAAGTATTATAGGTAATTATTCTAAGTCAACATAGTCAATAAATTTAAAACTACTTAAAATTTTAAATTTGAAATTAATACGAATAAAAGAAAACCTTAAAATTTTAATCAAAATCTTAGTCGCATACAAAAACGCTAAACCTTATGTACGTGTAAATATCATAAATTGAATTTGAATTTGACAAAAATCCTAAGACTGTAAACTAAAGCTCACAAAATGAATAATTATACATGAATAGTACTAAAAACCTAATAAAATACGATTATCAATCAATACGTATAATTGAGTAAAATTTGTTAACGAACAAATTGAGATAACTTTCAAATATTATAAACATAACGAATAACAATTTAATTAATAAATTTTATACAATTATAAATATTATTGTATAATTATTATTAAGCTTATAATTTTACATTTGGAATTATGATTCTTAATTTTTTTTCCTTTTTTCCTTCTTCCTTCTCCTTTCCTTATTTTTTTCCCTTTTCCAATGTTAATTCTCTCCTCTCCTTGATGTAGTGAGTAGCAACCCATGTGTGTAAATTCTTGTTTGCATTAGATAAGATAGACAAGTAAAATCAACTTCTTATCTCTTGTCTTTCGTTACCTCTTATTTTTACTTTTTGCCCTTTTCTTTGTCATTCACATCCGTAGCCCTCTTCTTTTTCAACTTCCTAAGTCTATCATTACAAACCAAAAGCCAGCATTCTCTTTTTAAAACAAAACCACACATATATATATTTCCCTTTCCCAAACTGAGAATTCCCTTCCCTTTTCACCTTTATCTTGGATTTTCCTTCTACTTATTTCAACAACTAAGAAGAGAAAGAAGCTTTTCAATCAATTACTCATCAAGTTACCAAGAGAAGTAAATAAGTAGTATGTATATTATATTTATTTTGTAATAATCATTTATATGTACTCTTTCATATACATATATTTTTGTAGAATTTTATATATTATAGGATTATGTAATGAAATTTATATGTATCTTATTGTTTATGTAAGAAGAGTCTAAGTACATGTATTAAAATTTATGAAAAGTTAGTATTATATCATGTACATGTGGTCATATATGTGTAAATACTTAGGTGTAATTATTTGTACATATATGTTATAATTAATTATATAAGTATTTGGTATAACGAGATTTATGTATATGTACATATATGTGTATATGGTGGTTGTATATTATTTATTTTTAATATATATATATATACGGCCAGTTATTTATGTATGTATAGAGTACCAAAATATAAATATAGTATATGGATAAATACATTATATGTATATACATATAGCATATATGGTGTATTTATGGGCATATTGTAAAACCACATATGTAGATATGTATAAATAAATTGAGGAAACATAAGGATATGTATACATATAAAAATACATCTATCAGTAGTATAGTATGTATAACTATATGAGTATGCTTAAATAGTATATGTATTATATACTATAATACTAAATTAAAAAATAAGGTAAGATAATATATATATATAAGTATGTATACCGTGAACCTCAAAGAAATAGGAAAAATTGAGAAATATGGAAAATTCATAAATTGACACGTTGAACACCCCTATGCTACTTTGTTAGCATCTTATAATTATAAATAATTTCGTAATTATTCCTAATAATAAAATAATCAATTATTTAAGAAATTACTAAAGTAGCAAAAAAAAAACATATTAAATAAATATTTAACCTTGAAAATAGTAAAATAAGCAAATTATTATAAAAGAGACCTAAAAGTAAGAAAATTATAAAAATATAAAATTTAGATATTTATTACATCATAAATCTATAAAGAAAAGCTTAAAATAATAATTTATAAATATTTAACTCAAAATAATGAAATTTGTAATATTTTTTAACTATGATGAAAAATGCGTTATAATGTCCAAAACGGTTCCCATTATACGAAAGTACGTTCGAAAATAATAAAAATCAATTTTAAGTTGATAAAATCAGAGTTAAAACAAAAAAAAATTATATACGACTAAAAAATTAAGAAAAACTAAGAAAAGTTAGTAAAATTTTAAGGTAAATTATGTTTATACTATATTTATGGGAAAATAGGCAAATAATGATAGATATTTAGTTAATTGAAAAACCTAATTTTTTAAGAATACTTATGAGTTTTATTATCTTTTAGGTACCCAATTATCATGTTTTGGAAATCCTGAAAGTTGAGAGAGTGAGAATTAACCTAAGTGAGAGAGTTCTAATGATTTGCTATTTATTGTTTGTATGTTGCTTATTAGTTGATACCAATTGTTTAATTGAATGACTGATTGCTTTATGTGCCATTACCCATATAATCACTTTCTTAAATCGGTAAATATAACTATTCGACTAAAATAATTAATTATATTTGTTACATGTCTACGATATGATTGATATACTGATGGAGAGTGCTAACTTTGTAGATTTTTGAGAAAAAGATTTTATTTTTATAAAACATTTTTCTAATCTTAAATATATTTTGTATGATTTTTATGAGGATTTGTAGTGCTCATGAATAATATTTTTATTATTAAAGCAAAGATAGCATAATATCTCCAATTAATTGTGAGAGGACTTACATATTTGTACCTGTAGGACCTTAGTTATATTTTGACAGTGAGAGGACTTGCTTTGTATACTCAAGAAGCCTTATATATCATGACCTTAAAGAGGGCCTAATAAGATTGTCTAAAATTTTCATATTATGTATGCACCCATAATCTAAAAATCGCCTTACAAGTCAAAGATTAGAAGAATCTAATTAATTAAACACTAAGGTTTTCGATTTTAATTAAATACTTGGATATAAAATATAAGTAAGTATGAATATCCGATAAGTCACAGTCTATCAAAACTATAGAAAATCGGTATCCTCTACCAAATACTAAGATAAGGTAAGACAACTTACTAATTTATAAAATATACTACATAATCTTATTATATGAATATACTTTACATAAATTGTTTTGTACCACTATACACTTTTCAATCACCTCTAACATTACCAAACCTCTCTTTAATTTGTACTCTACTCTCAAGTTTATCCCAATACTTGCTTATTAGAAACCTGCAAAAGAAACTATAGGAGAATGGGTAAACTACGGCTTAGTGAGTTTGCTCCTCACTACTACCATCAAGCGAGTTATCAAACATTATTAGCATACATACAAGCTATCTATATACAAAATGAATGCAAGCACGATAAATGCAAACAACACATCTATTGTCATGACTCAAGGGAGTTAATCGTGGCAGTCGCTGTATACCGTACAAAGGATTGTAGATTGAATTTCCATATAATCAACGACCCTTTTACAAGATACATAAGGCTACAGCTACTACTAACTCCCAAGAGTGCACAAGCTTAAGCAATATCATTTCATGATAAATAATTATATTATAAAAACATAATCCATAGTCTTTGTATAAAAGCTTACAACTACAAAGTCTGAAACATGTCTTTAGTTTAACTAGTATAACAATTACATATTCAGATCTATAAACTATCAGAAGTACTCTTCGATCTCATCCAGCTCCTACACTGACCCCATATAGAAAACTAACTTCGAGCATACGACGCCTCAAGTCTACAAAAAGATTGGCCTACGAGAAAAGACTATAAGTGTATAAGATAACTAGCTTAGTGAGATAATTTCTCTCAACCATACAGCAATCAAGTCATACAATCGTTAGATTCAACCAAACGAATGCATGACAAATAATATACCAATCAAATACATGCAGGTGACCAGGTATTGCATGTAACTCAGATTTAACGCCCTTTGAAGTCAGGGTTGGAGATTCATCGGTACAGTTAGATCCGGGTATCATATTAGAACTTATTTCATAACGAAACTCCGCTTTTTGTATTTAAAATGTAATGGTACATCCATTACCAGCTTTATCAAAACGAATTCTACATATGATTGTGAGTGGGTTCACACAACCCTCACTCACCCCTAAACAAAGGCCTTTGGACTCGACCCTTAGCTAAGCGATTGGCGCCTCTCACGCCTAGTCATCCCGCAGGCCAAGTAAAGGTCATATCGCATGTGTATACCCTAAAAAATCCATCACGAACAATAATCAACCCACATATAGCCTCTCGCTACCTCCGTGTAATGTGACTGCTGGAATTAGTTATGTAATGCATGATTTATGCATGATTCGAGTTAACTTTTTCTAGTCAATAAAATTACTTCTTATTTATTTAGTAATCATTCCAAGTCACAAACAATCAATTCTTAGTGAATCTACTATGCAACAATCATTATATTATTGAAGTTTAAAGTAAATTCACCATCAATAACAATTATAAAATATTAATTTTCGCTTTTTCTTAATATATTTATGATGTAATAATTATTTAAACCATATATTTAATATTTTTATTATTTTCAGCATACTTTTCCTATTTTTGAGATTTTAGCTTTGTTATGATTATTATTATTATTATTATTGTTGTTGTTGTCATTATTATTTTTATTATTTCTTATTTTCTTATTATTTATCTATATTTCACGAGTTATACATATATATATATATAGACTTATAATATATTTTCAGTATACTACATAAATATACTATATGTTATACACTATATGTATGTATATACTTATTTTTTGAAAACAAACATATTCTTATGTACATATAAATATATTCATGTATTTGTCTTTATACATATAAATATAATCATATAATTCCGAATATATAGATATATATATATAATATACAAATACCTATTCATGTATTATATATTCGGTATATATATATATATATTTACATAGTATTTGTTATAAAATATTTATACCATATATTATACATATATTTTATGATATATGCGGTATACTGCAATATATACTCTATATTATACATATATATGTCACATATTATTACTTATGGAAATATACTACTACATATATATACTATACGATTACACACATATATATATATATACGAAAATAATTATACATGTATACATAACTATTTTTACACTTCACGATTACACACACATATATATATATATACTATAGTTATTTAATAAAAATACTTAATACTAATTATATGTATTCTTAAAAAAATACATAATACATACTCTTCTACATAACATACCTATATACATACATGTATACATATGTAGCTTAATACAAGCATATATAATACAATTTATGTATTTATGCACACATACATGTATTAGTAATGTTATATTTATAAAAATACTATAAAAATACTTCAATTATACATGTATGTACTATATAATATACATTTATACTAGAAAAATAATTACTTACCTATTTCTTTTAATTCTTTCTTCTTCTTTTCTTCCTTCTTTTTCTTTCTTTTCCTCATGGTTTTGCTTCCAAATTTTTTTTTTCTTTATTTCGGCTTGCTTTCCAAGTTTTCTTCTAGGATTTGTTTCCTCTCTTTTTATATGTACAACAATTAACATAAAACAAAAAAAAGAAAAAGATAAGCTAAATCTTGTCCTAATCTCTTCATTTATGAACATAGGACAAAGTTAACCATTTGTAATTTTTTTCTTTCTTTATAACTTAACACTTGGCACTTTAATTTAGTTACATAGGCTGCTGATTTTGCTAATTTTTGTTTCGGTTCCAGGACGTGTTGCAAGGAGAAAAAGAAGAAAAGAAAGAAAAGAGAAAAAAAGAAAAAGAAAGAGAAGGAAAATAAAAATTAATCATAAATATATGTAATTTTTTGGAACATAAAAATTATAACAATTCTCATCATAAATTAATTTTTAAATTTTTGTGAAAATTTATCAATTTAATTGGTACTCAGTACAATTAAAATTTTTACAAGTTATCATAGCGATTTCGTTAAAATTTCATGCAAATGGGCGATTTAGTTGAAAATTATAATTGATTATAATTATATCACTATTGAATAATATTTATCTATTTTATAGGTTTATGTTTATAATTTTAGGGTTTCGGACAAATTTGAGATCAATTTTGATTAATAGTATGTAAGTTAGTTTTAGGGTTTTAGTGCATGATTTAGGGTTTCAATCAATTCCTAGGGTTTTGTTATCAGTGTTATGTTTAATTTATTAAATTTCATAATCTTTTATTGTTATTAGCTTTATCAACTTACTGTACAGTTTAGGATACTCAAACTTAAATTAGGATTCAACCACTAATTTCCTAGGGTTTACGTTCTTCCGCTCTTTAAATAAGTTTTGTTCTCAAAACTTAAGATGCATATCTGGTTCTACGAATAAGTATGGATATCTCCTCTTTACTTCATCTTTCAATTCCCAGGTAGCTGATTGTCGTTCAAGATTTCTCCATAATATCTTGATATAACTAATCTATTTATTCCTCAATTGCTGTACTTTATTGTCTATAATCTTCATTGGGTGTTCTTCGTATGTCAAGTTCTCTTGCAGTCTTATTGGTTCCAATGCAACAATACAATCGGGATCAGGAATGTGTTTCCTCAAAACTGACACATGGAAAACGTTATGAATTCCCGACAGATTAGGTGGCACTACTAATCGGTGAGCTATATTCCCGACTTGTTCTAAGATCTCAAATGGGCTTATATTTCTTGGACTTAGTTTCCCTTGGGCTTTAGCACGATGAATACTATCGATCGGTTTTACTCTTAAATATACATGTTCTCCCACTTGGAATTCCAATTCTCTTCTCTTCAAATTAGCCCAGCTCTTTTGTCTATCTTGGGATTCTTTCATCTTCTGTTTGATCACCATGATATTACCAGCTATTTCCTAAATCAGATTGGGACCTATAACAGCTTTCTCTACATCATCCCAGAATAATGGAGATTGATACTTTCTCCTATATAAAGCTTCATAAGGTGGCATTTGTATAGTTGAGTGATAACTGTTATTATAGGAAAATTCGACCAAAGGCAAATGAGCATCCCAACTTCATTTAAACTCTATAATACATGCCCTCAGCATATCTTCCAAAGTCTGAATAGTCCTCTCAGTCTATCCATCATTTTGAAGGTGATACGCTATGCTGAACTGTAGCCTCATTCCCATCACCTTTTGTAAACTTCCCTAAAACTTTGATACAAATCTAAGATCTCTATCCAACACAATTCTTGTTGGAACACCATGTAGTCTCACTGTCTCCTTTATATATATTCTCGCCAATTTCTCCAAAGAAAAAAGTCTTATTAAGTGGCAAAAAGTGAGCTGATTTGGTAAGTCGATCAACGATTACCCAAATCGCATCAAAACCAACAATTGTCCTTGGTAGACCACTCACAAAATCTATAGATATCTGATCCCATTTCCACTTTGGAATAGATAAGGGTTATAGTAGTCCCCTTGGTCATTGATGTTTAGCTTTCACTCTCTGACAAGTTTCACACTTAAGCACAAAACTAGCCACGTCTTACTTCATTCCATTCCACCAAAAATTCTTTTTCAAATCTTGGTACATCTTCGTTCATTCCGGATGTATAGAATAGCCTAAATAATGAGCTTCACTTAAAATTTCCTTTCAAAGCCCCTCATCATCAGGTACATATAATTGGTTATTCATACGAAGTGTATCATGTTCATCCATTCAGAAAGTAGTATATTTCCCACTTCCCATTTCTTCTTTGATTCGATTTAGTACAACATCACCTTGCTGAGCAATTCTAATTCTTTCCATCAATGTTGGCTCTACCACCAAATTTGATAATTCAATATTTTCTTCATGCCATGAAAACTCCAAATTTAACTTTTCAAACTCTTGAATTAATTCTTTTTGATCAGTCAAAAGAGAAGCAACTTCACCATAATTCTTCCTACGTAATGCAACAACAATTGCATTTACTCTGCCTGGGTAGTAGTTAATTCCCAAATCATAGTCTTTGATCAACTCAAGCCATCTTCTTTGTCTCATATTCAACTCCTTCTAAGTAAACAAATACTTAAGGCTCTAATGATCAGTACAAATTTTCACATCTTTGTCCATACAGATAGTGTCGCCACAGCTTCAAGGCAAACACTACAATCACAAGTTCCAAATCATGAGCTGGATAATTTTGCTCATGTGATCTCAACTGTCTCAAAGCATATGCAATCACTTTTCCACTTTACATAAGTATACATCCTAATCCATTTTTAGACGCATCACTATATACAATGAAAGACTCTTTATCACTTGGCAATACAAGGATCAAGGTAGACACTAACTTCTTCTTCAACTCTTGGAAACTCTTTTCTTGTTTTTCACCCCACTCAAATTTTACATTCTTCTATGTCAATTGGGTGAGTGATCTTGAAATCTTTGAGAAGTCCTTAACAAACTTCCTATAATATCCAACTAATCCAAGAAATCTTTAAATCTTAGTAACCGTCTTTGGTCTTTTCCATTCCATTATAGCCTTAATCTTTTCAAGATCAACTGATATACCATCCCTTATTATGACATGTCTAAGAAAAGATATTTTCTTTAACCAAAAATCACACTTAGACAACTTTGCATATAACTTATGTTCTCACAAAGTCTGCAACACCACTCTCAAATGACCTTCATGCTTCTTAGATGTAGCAGAATATACCAGAATATCATCGATGAACACAATTACACACTTATCCAATAAAGGTCTGAACATATGGTTCATTAGATCCATGAATGCAACAGGAGTAGTCGTTAGACCAAAAGGCATCACCATAAATTCATAATGACCATATCTCGTTCGAAACACCATCTTCAGAACGTCCTCTAACTTAATTCTCAATTGATGATAGCCTGACCTTAACTCCAATTGTCATCCAAATTGTATACTCTGGCGGCATTTGCTACACCTGGACTTGTATTCCCCGCATTTGATCCTCCAATTCTTCTTCCAATGGCAGGACATCCAACAATTGGTGGTAGTTTAGTAACTTAAACATTTGTAGTTGTGTGTTGTGGATAAGTGGTAGAATAATGTCCAACTTTGTTGCAGATGAAATAAGTAACTGCATTCTTTTTAAGGCAATTTGTTACCTGATGTGAGCTTTCACCACAATAAAAGCATCTCCCTTATAACTAGAAACAATCTCTAGGATAGTGAGTCCCTTTACACTTCCAGCACTTTAGTGGTTCATGAATCTTTCTCTGAAACCTTCTTAGTGGTCTTAAAAACCTTCTCATCTTGTTACTACTACTCCCGCTAGGCCCTTCAAAAGGTTTATTTCCAAATACACTTACCTTACGTTTTCTTACATCCTCACTCTACCTTTTTGCATTGTCCAACACTCGTGCTTTTTCTACCATATCAACAAAATTTCTTGGCTCAAATTCCATAATCCTTCTTCTCATGTCAGCATCAAATCCCTTGGAAAAGATTTGCATATTTAATCTATCACTCATTTGATATTCAGGTGGTGCAAATTTCAATAACTTATTAAATTCCGCTTCGTATTGCTCCACAGTACGTGTCCCTTTCGTGGTGTCCAATAAATATTCACTATACTTCAGCCTTAAACTTCTTTGATAATAATACTCCAGAAATTCATGTCGGAAAACTTCCCAAGTTATTAGTCTTCTCAAATTCCTCCATTTTGATTCCTACCAAGTTCGTGCTCTCATTTTTAACATATATGTACCATAGGTAAGCTTGAGATGTGGTATAATCTTGAATTCTTCAAATGATCTTTCAATTTGATGTAACCAATTTTCTGCTTCATCAGGTCTACTAGCTACACCCTCAAAATATTTGTTACACAGTATAAATTTTGGCAAGAGACTAAGCTATTGCCTGAGATCCATAGGTGCCTAAGGCATTACTCCTGCTGGTACAACTGGTGGTGGTGGAGGTGGTAAAGGAATCTCCAAGTTTATTACAGGAGATAGTGCTTATATAGGTGGCACTGGCTCCCGAGCTAAATATGTTCTCAACAATTCATTCTGCGCATGGATAGCCACGAGAATCTCATCTATTCTGTCTTGAGGCCTTCCTGGTGGTCTTCCTTGTACATGTTGTTCTTTTTCCTGAGCAAGTTGAGCTTGTTCATCTAGTTACCGTCTTCTGCATATAACTTGACTAAGAAATTCATCACCAATTTTCAATTATTTAGTTATACCAATCAACTTATTCTAAATAATTGTAGAAACAACCAGTACCAAATGAAGATAACACACATGCATATACACATCATAACAATAGTAACAAAGGCTGTAATCTTTCATTTTTTATTAATATAGTGAGGTTACATCTATGCAGTGGTCACTTCTAATGAGTAAAACTTCACTGATATATATATATAGAGAGAGAGAGAGCAAATCAAAATATAAAGTTTTCAAAGTATAAAAGAGCTCCTGTAATACATAGTCCTCACCATACATAAAGCTCTCAAGTACATTAAAACTCTCAAAATACAAAATAACCTCACTACATGACAACTCTCAAAATATAAAATGATCAATCATGATCCTAATATATACAACAAAAGGAGGATGCATGATATACTAATAGGCAAAACAAGATAAAACTCTATTTTTTCGAAAATATTTCTTCTCATAAGTAGTTATAGTAGTATACTCATTATACGTAGGCCCTAACTCATCCCTAATTATCCTTTAACCATCTTGCATGCTATAGGACAATCCATGCTTGTAATTCTCGATAATCTCATCAATAGTATAAAACAACTTCCAGTCGATCAAATCTAGCAACAGATTCTGCATTCAAATCCTATATTCAATAAGAGTCTTATCCCCTTCCCATTTAAAATTCCACCATGCATGTAACAAACCATTCTTACAAATCTAAAATAACAAATTAAAGTCAATTCATAACCCCATTTTACATATATATAACTTATATATATATATATATATAAGTTATACATATATCTTATAATCTAAGTCTTTTAAGTTCATTATTAATCCTACTCTTAGTAATCTTATTGTCTACTTATTTTAGTTAGACGCTTCAAGTCTTGGTTCTTTTAGAACTATGCTCCAATACCAACTCAAAACTGTTACACCCCGAACAGAAAGAGTCATAACAATCCTACCTATAAACTAACCTAAGATAAAAGCTAACCTCACAACCGCTATCATAGATACAGTTCACATAAGGCATACACAACTTAACCAGCTTAAAACATTTGTTCTAATACTTGTTAATAACCAAACCTCTAGTAAAGCTTTACAAATTACCTGTTCTATGCAACTTGTTGTCTCATAACATAACAGTACTAACATAAATGTTTTATATCCAGAGTTATAATTTACGATCAGAGTTTATTAAAAAGCTATAAGTTTGTAGACTATTTACATAATTTAGAAAACTAGTAGGCTCTTAGGGAATTCCCAATTAATTTCCTTAAAAACTCAAAAAGTAAAAAGCTTAGGTTCAGTTGATTCGTCATTCCTCACTTTCCCATACAACAATACACTAACCTGGGAACAGTGTTATCGAAACATCTTGACCTCACTCTACACCTACAAAAGAGTTTATGGAGATGTGAGCACAATTAGCTCAGTAAGTAGACGAAGTCAGAAGAGTACCATACAATCATAAGCAGGGTTATTAATAATGATGAGATGCAAGGTAATCAATTATTACATCGCACAATATTATCTGGTCTATTGTGAGGTTAAAGAAATTACATCCGCTCTAATCCGAATTGAGGAGTTTCATTGTAACTTAAGTCAAACCATACCTAGGCTTATACAATGCAAAACACCCTCCTCCTATGACCGCCTTCAAACTATGGCCCTTATCCTTGCTACGACCTCTTTGCCTGCTACTTGGTTTAACTAAGGATGGGGAAGGACCATTTCGGCTATCCTCATCGAAGGAAGTTGGTATTTGGCTTGACACTCTTAATCGTTTCAACTATTAGGTGTTATGCATGTCCAATTTCGTTTTAAGCAAATAAACGTTAGTTTTAATCAAAGGTGGCCATACATGTCATACAATACAAAAACAATGTAAACATGCAAAACAGCATACCAAGGAGTTCAACTTCTGTCACAACTGAGTATCATACACACACACGGCACGTGTACAGTCAACTAACTATAAACACAACCAAAAGTACTTTTGGGTCTTCAGATACTTTAAAATAGTCACCCAAAAACGACAAAGCCACAATCCCAACTTACAAGTTTAAATACTCACTACTGTTGACTCGAGTCGTAAACCGTCTTTATATTAGAAGATCTTATTTATACAAAAGACCCAAATTCAATTTTTGTAGTAATTACAAAAACATTAGGGTTTCATAAAAAATGGTTATATATATATATATATATATATATATATATATATAAGCAATCATGAACTTCATTTCTTTTTAAATCTTATTTTGAATATACTTATATATAAAGGTGCTCTTCGACCGCAAATTCATAATACTTCTTATAATTTATTGATTATTGACCTCCATTGCATTACATGCGTGTATAACATACTACATTTTTTTATTTGGTTTTATTTTTATTTATTTATTTTGATAATGCTCATTTCAGTGTGATCATTTTATTTTATTTTTTTTTTATTATATGTGTTTTATTTTTATCATCTCTTAGTGAGTAAAACCTATGTAATTAAAAAAAAAATTGAGAAAGCTGCAAAATTATTAATATCATATCCAGTTTTATTATAAATTTAATGGTCTCATCTTAGAATCCAGCTAGAGAAAGCCTTTATGACCTTACTGGGAGTCAAAAAGGAAACCCTAGCACTGTTCTTATCCTTAGAAGGTAAGAAGTGTCTTAGTATCTTAAGGCTTGTAGAATGGTTTTCAAGCCGAGACACTTATCAAAAACATAGTCAAATTTTTTGTGGAAGATATTAAGAATGGGCTAAAAAGAAGGTAAATACCTTTATTGTAGCAGTGTTTGGGATAGTGTTATTTACCATTAGATATGGTTAAGTCCATTATAAGGTAATCAAGTTAGGAACTCAATTTTTAGCTGGTAAATCCTATATATCAACATTATTGGTAGAATAATTAAGGACACTCACCCACTTGAGGAAGTAGGGGCATGGCTATTTCACAACTAACCTTATAATCCTTACTGTGTGGTTTCTCAATCATATGTAAGGGTATGGAGGAAATCTTCTCAAAGCGTCCCTGATTGAAAACATTAACCTGATTGACAATTTTGCCTATCACCTTAAGGTGCTATATGAAGCTCAATTCAAAGGATGGGCATTAGTCATAAGCAAGATGCAGCCAGTAGATTTTGTGTAGATAGCTAGGTAAAGCAACTACACTCGACCCATGTTAGGGAGCATTGATTATGTAGGAGTCCCTCTCATTGGCATTATGGGATGTACAGGGTATTTTCTAACTTGTGTTGCCAGATAATTGTGCCTACTTCAAGAGATAGCATAAAGAGACTCCTTGGATGATGTCACATTGAGTTATCAAAATCTTTGTTCACTTATGGCTACTTTGATTCAACGACTAGCAAAACTTATGATGTTGTGGGAATGGAGAGAAGTTAAGAAGAGAGTCAATGTAGGAATTTTGAAGGGTAACTTTCGGAGAATATTGGGCTACCAAACAGTTCATCTATGATTAGTTGGAGAAGAGATAAATGATACGGTATGAAGCTCCAAATGTATTCATACATGAGCCCAAGCCAAAATAACTCACTTATCGAATAGGCTTACCAAGACATTATACAGGCTAGAGTCGAAGCCTAGTTCCAAGAATGCAAAAGGATCATTGAAGAATTAAAGATGACGAATGGGAGATTACTAAAGGAGAAGTAATTCTTGAGGAGTCAAATTCGAGAAGAGATGTTACAATCCGAAGACTAATGAGAGAAGTCGATGAAGCCCGTCCAGCTAAGTCCGTTGACTTTATAAATATAAGATTTTATTTTTTTTTAGAAAGATTAGTTAGAAGTTTATTTCTTTTTCTCTTAGTCTGTTGTATAGCTTGGATTTTGTGATTATTAATAAATTTACAACTTCGTGAAATGAAAACCTTTATTGATTGCGCAATCTTTTGCTCGTAAAAAATGAAAAAGAAAACTAAAAGAAAAATAAAAAAAATAAAAGAAGAAGAAGAAAAACAAATAAGACGAAAACAACAAAAAAGGAAAAAAGAAAAAGAAAAAGAACAACAAAATTTTTAGTTCATAAGGATATCTAAAACTTAGGTTTTTATTTAGGATTTTGATATAGCACCCAAGCGAGCAAACTCAATTAGAAGGTCGATATTCACTTGTTCTAAAGCAAGAAAGTCCACTACAGGCACTAGAAACGTCAGTCAAGTTGAACCCGACCCGAGAGTTGTAACCTTGGTAGAAAACATGAACAAGATGGCCGTACAAATCTAAGCACTCACTCAGGCTATTAGAATTTTCAATGATAGGCAAACATCTCAAGTCAACCCAAATCAGAATGCAAAAGTGACCCCTCCCCCTGAATTAGAAGATGTAGAACTATTTCCCAATGTTAAGATATGGAGGAAGGAAATTGAGGAAAAATATTGAGAGATGGAGAGGAAGTTTATGCAGAAATTAACTGAGAAGATGAAAACCCTAGAAATGGTTAACGGGTTTGAGTAAATGGGGATGATCAATTTACCAATGTATGAAGATGATGATTTCATGGAAAGATTTATGTTTCTAGGATACGAGAAATACAATGGGACCGGTTGTTCAAAGCTCCACACTAAGCTATACATCAGAAAAATGGGAAAATACATAAAGTATGATAAAGTAATGGTCTAAACCTTTCAAGATAGCTTGATTGGGCCTGCCTTAACTTAGTATGCTCAATTAGATTTGAATGAGATCGACACATGGGATAAGTTAGCTTGAGCCTTCTATAATTAGTATAAGTTCAATATTAAGGTGGCCCTATCCATGTGGGATTTGAATAATCTATGAAAGAAGGCCAACGAAAGCGTTAAGAAGTATGCCTAAAGATGGTAGCTAGCTTGACTCTACCCTTAATGGAAAAAGACATAACTTTTGCTTTCATCAATACTCATAGAAGCTCATACCACCAACATCTAGTAGGATACTCTACCTCTAACTTTGTAAAGATCATAGCCTCAAGTTATCAAATTGAGGAAGCTATTGCTACTAGAAAGCTTCCTAATCTTGTAGTAGTTGAGAAGAAGACGCCTCCTGCAAGATTTTCCAATAAGGCTAAAGAAGCTATTGTAAGCATTGTCAATACTGGTAATCTTATTAGACCGACAACGTCAGTAGCCATGTTAAGAGAATCTAATCCACCGTTGAATCTAAGTCAGAATAATCACTCGCAAAGAAGACAGTTTACTTGTATTCTCATTCCTTTAAGCTAAGTTCTCGCATGACTAAGGAAAGAGAATCTCTTGACATTTGAAATACTAAAGGAGGAACAAAGGCCGAGAGATTACAACCCGGAGCTTCGTTGTGATTATCATTTGGGTTAAATAGGGCATTATATGGACCAGTACTAGAGACTCAAAAATAAGATCCAAGATCTTATTGATGTAAAGTTAGTGCAATTGGATTTCATTCAGACTCCCACTCCCAATGTGAGTAACAATCCTCTACCGAATCATGGGCATTAATCAACATGATCATTGTTAAAGTTTTTGAACCGAAGATTGATCTAGATAGTCTCCCCATTACCATTAAGGAGGTGGCTTGAAATCTAAGGCAAGCTGGATACTTATAAAATATGAATCTTAGAGATAGAACTCAGACTAGATCGGTAATATATCAATTGCTAAATGATGGGAAGATAAAGAAAGTTGATATTATGGTCATGACAATTTCAAAACCATGAAAGAGAAGTCTTCATAAGGAGCTTAGAGAAAAGTATGAAGCCAAGATCCAATGGTCGACATTTTAGGAGAGCCGTCAAGAAAGTTTGAGTATTTGGTCGATTATGTTGGTTCACTCGCAATATATGCTAATGAACTACCTACTGGATGGGGTCCTAAATTTGAGGAAGAAGATAAGCTTATTGTAGAGGCTAAGAAAACAACTGAGATGGTTAGAATGATTGGAGATGGGCTTGAGCCATTGGTTTTTTAGTACAACGGGAAGACTGAAAAGGTTGAAGAATTAGGTAAGCCCAAGAAAATTGCTTTCAATGTCCCAATAGCCTTAGGGAATTACAAAGTAGCCCCTCTGGATTACCGAATAATGAATCAGATAGCTAGGTCCTTATTACCTATGTTTGGTGAGTTTTCTCGCTCGAGATAAGTCTATGACCACAACGAAGATGCTTAGAAGGAGACTACCATGGGAGAGGCTTCTTAGAAGATCTTTGAGGATACAGATGAGAAAGATCAAAATGTTGCCAAGAAGGTAGTGAAAGCTAATGAGTATAAGATTATGGATCAATTAACCAAAGTACTAGCCTAAATCTCTCAAAGTGCCTGAAGGGATTTCTACTAAGAAGCTAGGATTGGTGGTTAATTCGATATTTGCAATGGATCAGATTTTATTCTTATTAGATGAGTTAGGTGAAGAAGGAGACTGGCACACAAAGCCCCTTTTCATAGTGGTCAAGAGTGCTGAGAAAGTGGTTACTCGAGTATTAATAGATAATGGGTCTTCATTGAATGTATGTCCATTGGTAACATTAAATTTGCTTGGAGTAGATTCGGCTGAGATAAAGCCTAGTTCAATTTCAATAAGGGCTTTTGATGGGTCAAAGAGGGAAATACTTAGAGAAATTGGGCTGTAGGTCAAGATTGGTCCACAGGTATTTTCTATCTCGTTTTAAGTCCTAGATATACTGTAAACTTTCAATCTTCTATTGGAGGGGCCGTGGATTCACTTAACTGTAGCACTACTGTCTAGTCTACATCAGAAGGTGAAATTCATAACCGAAGGGTAGCTGGTTACTATTCTTAGGGAGTAAGATCACGAGATTTATAAAGAAATAATGTTTCCATATGTCGGGAATGAAGAATTGGAGGAACTAGGGTTGTAGATTTTTTATGAGGTCAGTATGATTAAAGTGTCAGGATAGGGGGCATAGGGTTACTTGGAACAACCTAAGCAGTAGATTGGAAAATTTAGGCTTAGATATGAGCCTATAGAAGAAGAGATCCAAGAAATGAAGGCTAAGACCAGAGGCAAGATAGTAGTACCATGGCCATATTGACTTTATGAATATCCATCAAACATTCCCAGTTAGAGCTTGTATTCAAGAATACAAAGTAGCTAGAGGCTTTGGCTTAGTAATGCAGCATCAAGAAGGAAGATATTGGCACCTCAATTTCCTTGTGCAACTGGTTTTCTACTCCTATTAATAGGTCTTTTTAGAAAAGTAATATTAGATCAATTAGGAGCATTCAATTTCAATAGTTAGTCTGAC
Source organism: Lumnitzera racemosa (assembly GCA_024138005.1). Lineage (NCBI taxonomy): Eukaryota > Viridiplantae > Streptophyta > Magnoliopsida > Myrtales > Combretaceae > Lumnitzera > Lumnitzera racemosa. The sequence goes on from JAMXBC010000002.1 coordinate 16,806,019, forward strand.
TAGTTAGGTCCTTTTTCTTTCAGACAATTTAGAATTCATTCAATAAAATTAGTTCCTTTCTTTCCATCAATTCTTCTTTGTTATTTATTCATATTCTTTTGCTTTTTTCTTTACTCTTCAGATGTCGGAGATGATATTGAGACTCCAAGTGAAATACAAGAGAGTTGGCATCGATTTGAATAGGGTAGAGTGATTATTGACAAACTAATGGTTGTGATTAATTTACGGACATAAGAGAATCCGTGAAACTTGAAAATTGGCGGTGATTTAGTAAATAATCAAAAACAGTAATTACCATATTTATTATCGAAATACTTAGAAATATTCGCCTAGTCCTATGAGGACATGCTCGATTTGGATTCATCCATCATAGTTCATAAGTTACTGATAAGAGAAGATATTAAATTGAAAAGGAAAAAGCTTAGGTAGTTTAAGCCGAATGTACTCCTTAAGATAAAACAAGAAGTGAAGAAATTACTAGTAATTAGGTTCATAGAAGTGTTGGATTACCCCAAATAAGTGCTAATGTGGTGCCAATGTTGAAGAAGAATGGGAAGTTAGTATATATGTGGACTTCCGTGATTTAAACTAGGTGATACTTAAGGATAACTTCCCTTTGCCGTACATTGACTTATTGGTGGTTGTTAACATAAAAGAAGTTCTAGGGTTATTAAGGAGGTTGAAGTACATTGCTTGGTTTGTATCATAGCTAATAGATAAATGTAAGCCATTATTCAAACTTTTGAGGAAGAATGCAACGATAAAATGGGACGAAGAGTGTGAGCAAGCATTTGTTGAAATCAAGGAGTATCTCATGAATCTGCCAGTATTGGTCACTCCTATACTAGGATGGCCATTGATTCTTTACTTGATGATCTTTCCTGAATTGATAGGATGTATGCTGGGATAAAAAGATGAGACAAGTAGAAAAGAGCATCCTATATACTATTTGAGTAAGAAATTCACATAAGGTAAACATAAATACTCAAAAGTGGAAAGAACATGTTGCACCTTGGTATGGGTAATGCACAGGCTTAGGCAATAAACTTTTCTATTTCTTAGTACAATTGTTGAGAAAATATGACCTATTGAGGTATTTCGCAGAAAAGCTGGCATTGATTGGGAGAATATCAACATGGCAGATGATACTCTCTGAGTTTGATATCAAGTACGTGAATCAAAAGGTAAGTACTAGTTGATCAATTGGTAAAATACCCATTAGAAGATAAAGGTGATGGTTTAAAAGCTCAATTTTCTAATGAAAATGTGATGATGGCAAATGAATTGAATAGTCAGAAATTGTTATAGAGAATGTATTTTGATAGAGTAGCCAATGTGTTCGAATGTGGAATAGAAGCAGTATTGGTATCACCTAAAGGTAACCATTTCCCTATGGCAACGAGGTTAGTGTTTCCATATATGAACAACATAGCAGAGTATGAAGCCTGCATTTTAGGGCTCAAAATGGCATTAATATGGGGATAAAGAGGCTTGAAATGTATAGAGATTCCTCCTTTATAATTCTCCAAATCCTAGGAGAATATAAGATGAAAGACCAAAAGTTGATACCTTATCGTGAGCATTTAAGCAAGCTGATTGAAAGGTTTCAAGAAATTTCATTCACTTACATTTCAAGAACCCAGAATCTTGCTGATGCACTCGCCATGTTAGTATCAATGGCGAAAGTCACGGAATTCAGCCTTTAAAAATTGAGATGGAGGAAAAAATGACTTTTTCCCTGACAGTTAAAGAAAAACAATTGAATATGCCCTAGTATTATGATATCAAAAGATTACTTTAAATGGGTGAGTTCCTTAATGAAATTGATAGGATAGATAGAAAAGCCTTAAGGAGATCAGCCGTTCATTTTCTATTAAATGGAGCTATACTATATAAAAAATCACCAAATACAACATTGCTAAGGTATGTAGATGAATAAGAAGTCGAGAAATTGATGAAAGAAGTGCATGAAGGAATTCGTAGTCCTTACATGAATGGGTACATGTTGGTTAGAAAAATCGTGAGTATAGGATATTTTTGGATGACGATGGAATCAAGTTGTATTATACATGTAAGATACTATCACTTGTGTCAGGTATACACTAACAAAATCAACACTCCTCCTTAAGAATTGCATGTGTTGTCGACTCCTTTCTCGATGTAGGGAATGGATATGATCGATCCAATTTCACCAACAACTTCAAATGAGCACAGATTCATTCTAGTTGCGATCGACTATTTTACCAAGTAGCTAAAAGCAGTGTCGTATGCCACAGTAACTAAAGGAGTGGTGCTTAGGTTCCTGAAAAGAGAAATTATTACAAGATACGGTGCACTCAAGTCTATTATTACAAATAATGGGACAAATTTGAACAATAAGTTGATGGTTGAAGTACGCAACTAATTCAAGATCAATCATAGAAACTCAAATCCGTATCGACCTCAGATGAATGAGGCAGTTGTAGCTGCTAATAAGAATATCAAGAGAATCATTGAAAAGATGACGATTACTTATTAAGATTGGCATTAGATGCTTCCCTTTGCTCTCATGGCTTATAGAACCTCAATCAAAACCTCTATAGGTGCAACACCTTATTCATTGGTATATGGAACTAAAGTAGTACTATTGCCAAAAGTAAAAATACAGTCATTTCAAATGTTAATAGAAACTTAGCTCAATCAAGTTAAGTGGGTGAAGAAACAAATGGAGTATTTGAATCTCCTAGATGAGAGGA